>OOFC01029087.1:0-32656 GCA_900323345.1 Pseudochromis fuscus | reverse complement strand
TTAGAGAATTTTACTGAAGCAGATACAGTTCTGATGATTCAATGCTGCAGGTGGTAATATGTTTTGTTTGTATATTAATATTTATATATATCAGAAGTCATGGACCTGGGGTTGACTCCAGGTTCATGGATGATATCAAAGAAACCAAGGTTTTCAAAGGGCTTCAGAAATCGGATGAATAAACCTTTTCTCCATCCATTGTGGTGATCAAGGACAAACTCCTTACTTTTCTTTGTCAGTATAAATGATTGGTAATAGATGGTTACATGTTTTGACCACAGTCTTTTCAAAAGCTACAAATCCTTGAGAATCCTCTTCAGAAAATACTGCTAGCACATCTTTACACAGTAACTGTTATGTATTTCAATATCAAGGCAAAATAATGCATCTGATTTCAGTCAGTGTTTTATTTCAACATGATCAATTTTATGTTAAAATACTCAACAGATGTTAACCTGATAACATGCAAAAATAAACTGTCTATACTGTTATTTGACCTTTTTTTGGATGAATAAAACTGCTATTTTTTTTTTTATTAAAAGTTGATTTTAAAAAAATCTACAAGAAATCAAATATAATCAAGATGAGTGAAAAAAAGATGTTTATCTTTTACAAACGCAACAAAGCAAGGATTTATCTTTATTTAAATGGTTACATAATGTTGATCACAGTTTACAAAAACTGCAAAGCCTTGAGAATTCTGTTCAGATAAAATGCACATCAATTTTATTTCTCTGTGTTAACTTGCTGGGTAAAGATAACTAAATGCAAGTGTCTGAACATTATTACGTCACCGTGAGGATTCAGGAAGAACATTTCTGCCTCCTTGGTTGACCTGAGCTGACAGGCTCGCAGCTGTCCTTCCTCCTCCTCCTCCTCCTCATGGCAAACAAACACCTCAGACAGCACCTGCAGCACTCACACTTACATAACCACGTCTGCCTGATATCCGCCTTATACTGTCCACTCGTGGTTTTTAAGAATCTGACCTGGCTTCAGTCGAGTCTTTGACATCTCATCGGTGCTGGAACATCTGAGTTTGAAGATTACTTTCACTAAGTTTATGTTTTCTACACATTTTGAGGAAAAGTAGGTGATGAGGAGTCTGATGATATGGTTCCACATGAATGCTTCACTCTGTCAGGATGCAGGAGGAGTAACAGCTGTTGCATCTGTGTATATGAGCTTGATGCACAGGAGCTATTTGAGTCACAATTTTCAGAAAATCATGTTTTAAATTTAAAATGATTCAACATTCACCAAGCAAACACAATCAGATGTAATGTAACGCATGGATAACCCTGAATTAAATAAAGTGAATAATTATGAGAATTTCAGAAACAACACAGAAAAACATCCAGAAGTGCTTTGTTTTTCTTGATTTTCTCTCCAAACCACCTTTTAACCATTTGGTATTTTTTTGGGGGGGGTTTTTTTCACAAAAATTCATATGTTATGTGTTATTTTAAGGTAATCCAAGAATTGTGTACTTGTGTCCATTACAAAGTATTGCCATTTTCTCATTTGTAAGTTAAAATTACAGACAAACGTACATGGTGGAAGAAACCAGGACTCAGTGATGGCATGCTGCGCAGAAGAAATACATTTGGCAGAGAATCTGACTTGGACTCCGAGTGGATGGATGCATATGTAGATTTAGTGGTGATCTTCTTGACAGATGTGCTTTGGCTCCATGAGGTTGGCTGCGAATCATCTGTGAAAAGCTTTTTTCAAGCAACTTCAGTGGTTTTCAGTAAGATTTGAGTCTGAGTTTTGGCATGAGCTTCGACAGGGCTTTCATGCTCTCGCTCTGAAGTTATTCCAGTCTTGATATCTCCCACTGTTTCTGCAGTCACGGTCCTCTCAGGAGGCTCCATCGATTCTAACTCTCTGGCAGATTCATGCAGGTTTTCTCCTGAGTATTTCTCTTCATTTGTCCTATTTCGGTGTTTTATTGGATTCTTTCAGGCTTCCCTCATTTACTGACGTTGCCATCGACACACTCGGTTGGAAAAATGTAGTTCAATAGGAGCTCGGCTTCCACCACCAACCTTTTCATCTCCTCCTGTATGAAAAACCCTTTCACAAATTCCAGGCTTTTCATGTCTTTGTTGGAGGAGCAGCTTCCTTCTTATATCAGTGAAAGGTTTCGTTAATCTCATGTTTTTTTCATTTCTAAATGATTAGATGTGCATATCTCCAAACAGCCACTGTGCTCTAACCAAGTCCCCACATCTACACTGACAAACTGGTTTAAAAGGATTTATGTAACACAACTAAGGCACAACTAAGGTGATTTCCAGTAAAACTGTTTAAAAAATATACAATATTTTTAAGTGCAATCTGGTCCCAGGCTGCTAATTTAATATTGCATATAACAGCTCGAACTAACTTTAATTCAAACATAGTCATTTTCAATCATGAAATACTCAGCCAATACATTTTTTTCCACAAGTCATTGTGATGTCATCAGCTAAAGTCAGCTCTTCTTCTCAGTGATCTGGTCCATCTGAAAATCATTTCATCATTAAGTAGATATCAGGCTTCAAAAAGAGGAAGGTTTAGGGGCGGGGTTAGTCTGATCAAAGGTACACATTGGACAGTGTCTTCAGGTTCAAGGGTCAGACCCGCTGCTACTGTAATTTATTCTTATGCTCGTATAATAAAACTCTCCCTTCTGAGGTATTTGTTTTCTTTGGGGCTAAGTTTAAAATTATGTTCTTGAAGTTGACAAATGACCTGGAAACCATCTTTGGTTCATCTCATAACATTCAGGGTTGATTAGTTTTGTTATCAATGACCCAGAAGACAGATCCTTAGGACCTCCTGGCTCCTCCAACTGAAGTCTGTACAGTCTTCAATAGTCTCTCTCATGTGAACAATGCTTCACTTGCTTCACCAACATATTTTCACAGCAACACAAATATCAAAGCACAAAAGAGTCAGTCACTTTCTCGTAAATGCCACCAATAAAAACTAAAAAGACAAACTGCTTCAGTGTCAAGTCATCTGGGTTCACGGGAGCAGAACAGAGAACTGAGGTTTTCCAGTGTCCCAGCAGGTGGAGATATATTATATAATCTCAACATCTCAGGTTCAACATCTCTCTCTGCTCATGTTTCCTGTCTGTAGCTACACTGTGGAAATGGATGAACACTGTCCATACGCAAAGTTAACAAGAGGCATCTCACAGATTAATCATAAAGTTGAACAACACCACCTCTGCAGCCATGTTACTGGTGATCTGACCCAATCATGGAGATTTGTAATAGGTAAATGTTTGCTTGGTAGCTTAGCATCATTGCGTATTAACATGCTAATTAACAGTAATCCCCAAGTACAGCTGAGGCTCATGTGAACGTCATTCATTTTGCATGAATTTGATTATGAGCCAAAACGTGATACACTGATCACCAAAGGTATTATAATTTATTCTGGAGGAGCATTAATGTATGCACCAGTCCAACCTACACTAGATGAAAGAAACAAATGTAAACCTCACGGTGGTGCTGGAGGAAAAGTCAGAGAATGAGTAAAGTGAGTGGGATCATCCTCTGAGGACTAATATTTACAATATTTCATACAAACATTTGCTGGTTCCAGTTTTCTCAAGTGAAATGAATTAATTTGTTTCCAAAAGTGAAGGTTTTACTGCAGCCTCATGCAATATGAACCCATCCATTTCTGTCTCATTTGTTCTGTCACAGTTTTGAAGACAGATTTCACAAAAAAATTAATTGATTTTCCTTCACTGATGCATTTGATTTCCTTTTTTCACTGGCTGCATGTTCATCACCGAGAGACTCCCTCCACAGAAAACAGTTCATTAGTGCTCTGTCTTCTAAATGTAAAGCTTTCATTATTGACTATGTGAATCCAAGCATGTCACTACATGAGTAAATATGTGCATGATCCTCATTGAACATGATATACATCTGCTGCCGACCTTCCTCCTCCTATTATCTCTCTGACTGGATCCAGAGCACAGATTGAATCTCTGCTCAGATAAGTGCTGCCTCCCAGCAACAATCTCAGTTATATCTCAGTTATATTAGGAAACCAAACATCTAAGTGGCCATCCGTTTTAAAGTTGTGTTCATCTGGAGGACAGGCCTCGCCTCTCCTCCCCCTGTGACACCACATATGGGATACAAGCCAGTCTGGACTTGGCCTTAGGAAAGGTAGAAGGAGGCGCGTGGCGTCTCACAGCTGATCCTCACAGAGTTGCTGCTTTTACTGTCTAATGACCGCTGTCTATTCTGGGATCAGCAGACGGTGCAGTGATCGGCTGGGAAGGCATCTGAATGTGTCAATGAGTGAGAGACAAACCCAAAAATATCTGTTAAAGTTATAGCCTGCAGATCCCTGGTACTGAGTGACATTTTACAGAAATTCTTGGAATTATGATGTTTTCTAAAAATTAAAAGACTAAATCCTGGTAAAGAAATCATGAGAAAAGTCCTTGCAAATGTACAAAGGTGTTGTGCATCTATTTTTAAAGTATTTTTTTGATTGCTGATGAAGAAATCTTTAATCAAAGGTTCATCTACACAACATAACTCAGGGATTTGACAGTTCCTCTGATGAGCATTAAAGTACTGAATACATTTTAAACTTTTTGAGATCAGTAAATACACATTTTTTGATACAAAGGTAGAAATATATCGCTGAACAGTCATCAGTCAGTCTGGGTGATCCATGGGGTTCATGAAAAACCACAAACTGTGCTTTAGTGAGTTTCCATGTTCTTCCTGTGCATGTGTGGGTTTTGGCCAGGTACTCCCTCCTACAGTCCAAAAGGCATGCTTGTTAAGTGAATTGTTTACTCTAAATTGATTGTGTGTGTGTTGGCTGTGGAATACACTGGTGATCAATGTACCCCACCTCTCACCCACTGCCAACTGGGATAGGCTGCAGCTCCCCTGCGACCCAATTGGATGAGCGGGTACAGACGATGGATGGACTTGTGAGTAAAAAACTTAGAGCTCAGCTTGTGTTGTCATTTTGTCAAGGACTCATGGCTGAAGCTGTCCGATAAAACAACAATCTGGTTCCAAACTGAAACAACCTTTTATTACCTTTTATGTACAGTAAAGTTAATCAGTATCTGTAGCTGGCAGCTTTCTATGATGTCAGCTTGAGGGACTAAAACCGAAAACATAAAAAACTTACCAACATAGAAAGGATGTAATACAAACACCTGCAAATGGCACAAAATTCTCTGATGCTCACAATATACTAGAACACACCAGAGCAGCATCACATTTATCAGCTCAGTGTTTTTCACTGTTCTGTAAAAAAAACTTCACTTTTCTCAATGAAAGGCAAAAGCAGGAAATAGAAAAACATTAAACTTTTATTTGGTGGATTTCATTGTTTAGCGATGGGACATTTTTGTCTACAATTTATTATGTGTATTACCAACTATTTCTCAGAGGAGCTTTATTAAATCTCTGATCTTTAAGCATGATCACTCACATCCTTTGTATCATAGCACCAGGCAAAATAAATAACTTTATCCTAAACCCAAACAACATTTAAGCTGTTGCCATGAAGCACCATCCTAAATGTTTGTCATTCATCTAAGGATAAAAACATATTTAAAAACAGCAAATGTTCCCAAATGATTCCTCACACAACACATGATAACATCATGACATATTCCTGTTTCACACACATGAAAACAGACTGTGTACACTGTTAAAAATAAGTTTAGGAGGTAAGTGTTTGAAAGGTTCGAGCACTTTGTGGTGTCAGTTTGTATTCGAAAGACTAACAAGCTGTTACACTGTAACAAAAATGAACGTCTGAAATCAAGTTACAGACCTCTGCCTCCTAATACTGTGGATGCAGCATTAAAGATCTATCAACAGCCATAACTTTTACATTTAGTGAAATTACAGTTTAACCTGCCAGTTCATATAGTTTATCTTCCATCCAGGAAATCAAGATGGACGGATGGACAATCACAAACACTCATCACAGTTCAGGAAGAGCTGACGATACTGTTGTCTCGTTAGCTACAGGTGCTGAGAGTCTATGTTAACATTTACCATCTGCTTCCCTGTGATCAGCTCCAATCGCCTCAGATATGCTGCTGAAACCTTGATCCCTATGAAAAACAGATACAGGAGTAAATTAAAAAGATCTTTGCTGAGAAGTTAGGCAGCAGGCCATCAGCTGTCAGTTAGCCAAACCATCTAAAGTATTTTTGTGAACCAATCCAAACGTGAACATAATAATGACCTAGTAAGTGAAAAGCAAATACAGCTTATACAGAAACAGTAAGTTAGGAAATATTAACCATCAAATATACACCAAGTTCTTTAACCTCCCACATCTCTTCACTGACTCGTACTCACTGCAGCAGTTGTTCCAGTTCTCTCTTTATCTTCGTCACCACAGGTGGACCCTGGTACGTCAAAGCAGTGTAGAGCTGAACCAGAGACGCACCAGCTCGAATCTTATCCATCGCATCCTGCCCACTAGCCACACCTCCAATTCCAATAATTGGTACTTTACCTACATTAAGATACAATACAGTTACAAGCTTATTGTATACTCACTGTCTTGATACTGAGAGGATCAGAAATACGACATAAGTGAATCAGTACCTTTGGTGAGGTTGTACATCTCTCTGACCATGCTGGTAGAGAGGTCTTTGAGAGGCTGGCCACTGAGTCCACCGACCTCAGACCTGTTTGGGTCCTGGAGCGTGTCGGGTCTGGACACTGTGGTGTTAGACACCATTAAACCGTCCACTCCCAGCTGTGGACACACAACACACACAGCAGCGATCAGAGACACTAAGTAGCACATGTTGCTGCTCTGACTGTGAGTCCAGGCCATTTGACTTTCACAGACCTTTAATGTGAAGTGCACCGAGACAAAGAAGGAGAGCGTCGCTAAAATATTTGCTCTCTTTTCTCTGTTTGATGTCTCTTCCATTAAGACATGTCTCCTCCTCGCTCCAATAAGCACAGAAACCCAGTGAAGTAGTTTTAAGGTTACCAGAGCACAGCAGAGGAGATGAGCTAAATCTTTTAAATTATTCTGTTCAGGTTTTATGAAGAACAGTTCTGATTAAACTAAGCTCGGATTAAACAGGGTTAAAATTATAAATCCACCATGGTAAAAATGATCATTTTAATGTTTCAAGCAGAAAACTGTGTCCCAGATGAATTTAATAATTTTATCATTTTATTTCATTGCTTAACCACAGCTCTCTTAATTTACATCAAAACTGCTGCACAAACTAAAAAACACTTGGAAACCTGCTGAAGCAAGAATGAATTTAAAGATGAACCTAAAGCTACTGTTACATTAGTAAAGAGCTGATATAATTTTAGCTAAAGCAGCTTTATCTGCAGAATCTGTAACATTTTGATTTTACTAGTCTCTTTATTCCCTTTAAAAAGAATTAATGACTTGTAGGGCTGAAATATTTAAATGTTTGCGCCTTAGATCTAAGAGACACTGTAAGATCTAAGTGACACTAAAGTTGAAATGATTTGTAGAGTTTATTCATACAAACAAGAAGGTGGCTGCCGCTTTATAAAGGGTGTGTGCAGTTTGCATGAGAACATGTGATGTTGGTGACTCAAGTTATAACGATTCAAAAAAGAGGTTCATTGCTTCTCTAAAATAATGAATAAACAGATTCCGTCTATTTGCTGTAAATGAAATGCATTGTAATATCGGAGAGAATAGAGAACACTTCATGAAAAACACACAAACTAAGCACGGGCTATACGATCTCATCAAAGAAACATTGTGGAAATTAAACATACAGCAGAGAAATTCTAACCTCAGTGACAACGTCAGCGATGTCCCGCTTGTCCTGGTCCGTGAGGTCAGGAGCGATCTTCACCAGGACTGGAGGTTTGCGCGCTTCCTGCAGAGCATCGCGCTCCTTCAACACCTGAGGAGATTACATGAGCATCAGGTGAGAATCAGGTGAGGGGGCAGACAGAGTAACTACTGTCAGAAACTACTCAGAAAAACACTGCTCTTTGCTACAAGGACCTGAAGCATTTGGAATAGGAATATATAAAAAACACTACACTGCAGGACTACAACAGAGGTAATAAATACAGAATCTGTTCATGATGCTGTTGACGATGTCCTAGTTTCACTTCTAATTTAAATGCAGGTTCAATAATTATTGTTTAAGGTAAAAGGCTGAGTAACGAGGTACATTCAGACAGTCTTACTGTGTGCAGGAGCTGGCGCAGCTCAGCCTTCCCCTGCAAATCCCGAAGACCCGGCGTGTTAGGACTGCTGACGTTGACCACCAGGTAGTCAGCCAACGGGCCCAGCACTCTCACCCCCTCCAAGTAATCTGCCCCTGCATCCTGGGACAGCTTGTTCTTCCCCAGGTTGATGCCCAGGGGAAGGCCATCTATAAACACACACAGAGGGAAGTTCAGATGAGCACAAACACAGGCTGCATCATCAGACACATGACTCAACTGGGGCAGAGGATGCGCTAAATGGGCAGTGAGTAAGTATGGAGACACAATAAAATGGGATACAAGGACAGGTCAAGATCATTAAAGTACAGCAATGTAGAACTAATTGGATTTCAATATGAAACAGATGAACATACTGGAGCAGTTGTCACATTCACAGTAGTTCACAGAATAAGAGAGACCTGCTGACCTTGACTTTTCTTCTGCTGTGCTTCTTCTCTGGACTTCAGTCTCATCTGTGCGTCTGCTAAACCACAGCTGTTGAATCCATATCTAAAAACACACACATTCCAACACACTTCTTAAAACAACATGAGTTAAAGACACACAATGGAGTTAATCATTTTACGGCTTTTTTTTGGTAAATACTGTTGTTAGGAGCTAAATGATTGTGTCTACTGTGCAGCTCCGATCCAAAACCACTGAGGTAAACAATGATACTTAAGATGCTGATGATTCGTCATGAAGCAGTTTCTTCTATCATTTTTTTATTTCTCCTTTAGTAATGTTCAGCCATCAGTTTTCTGAGGCTGTGGCTTTCTTTTAGGTACAGATGAGTTCTCATGCTAAAACCATGACATATCATGTAGTACAAACTTAACTGATTAAAATATACCATCTAATTAATATAATTACATATAAATAATAACATTTCTTTACATTACATCCAAACCCTTTGCACAATGCTGACTCAGCATATCAACTAAATCGCTCTGTATACTGGAGTTTTCAATCTGGTGTCTCTCCATGTTTTACATCAACCAGCAATGGCTGGTGTACCCCAGGTAATGATGAGAGCAACGGTTGCCATGGATCAGACAATGTAGTCACAGTGTTTGAGACAAAGGTTCTGTGAAACCATAGACCTCTTCTTGAATCCTAATATCTACTTAATGATGTAATCATTTTCAGATGGACCACTGGATCACTGAGGGAAGAGTTGACGTTAGCTAATGACATCAGAATGACTTGTGGGAACAAATGTACTGACTGACTATTTCATTAATTTATACAAAAACAATGCCATAGTCTGGGTTTAAAAACTGTGACATGAAAATACAATTTATATTGTTAATAATACATCCAGCATATAACCAGCAACCAGTGTGTCATGTACACCTACGACAGTCCTGTAAACAGTTCTTACTTCACAACACCCCAAACTGCAGCCTCTGAATGTTTCATTATCTCTGACATAAATAAAAACTAAACATCATACCTGTTGTGCAGGTAGAGTTGATAACTGAGCTGCACTTGTGTCAGGTAGGTGTACAAAATAAACACCAGAACACAGCACTGAGTAGTGATGGTAGTGCAGCTGTTCTACATTTACCTGTTAATTATAGCTCGATCTGTAATGAGCCGGAACACTCGTGGTTTAGGGTTCCCCTCCTGAGGTTTGGGTGTGATCGTTCCCACTTCCACAAAACCAAAACCCAGTTTGTACAGGCCATCCACAGCCTCCCCATGCTTGTCAAAGCCCGCCGCAATCCCAACAGGGTTTTTGAACTTTAATCCAAGGACGTTCACTTCCTGTTGAGACAATCAGAACAAACTCTCACAATGTCTTACAGAGTCAGAGTCCACTGAGGGGGCAGTACATGACATGCTTACCAATGAAGTCGGGTCCTGGTAGCGGTTTAGAGGAACCACACCCAGACCAATCATCTTCACTGACAACACATGTGCCGTCTCTGCCCCTACAATCCTCTGCAGCACGGGCATCAGCTGGTTGGCATAGAAACGCTCATCTCCAATCGCCGTGAGGTAGGAAGCAAACAAGAGGCTACCTGAGCTGATGATCTTCACTGCCTCCTTTAACTGTTTCTGTGGAAATGAGCACAGAAAGATTTACGCCAAATATCTCTTACTGTGACTGGACAGCTAACAGTTAAAGTTATAACCAGCAAAACCTTTCATAATGTTTGCAATGACCCAATTCACACAATAACCTGAGTCTGCATGCTGTGGTTTATTACATACATAGGTTGATATCTATAAAGGATAAAAGACAAACTGCATGACCATCACAGGTCACATTACGCATTCTTGACTGGGAGATGGCATCATTCAAGAAATTCATTAAACTTCTCTTTTCATGGCAATGACAAGTCAGAAAGTGTTTTTTTTTTTCTTTTTTTTTTAAATGGAAAACATACATGCTAACAGTTACCTGTGACCATCCAGCAGACATAGAGCAACATGGTTATTCTGTGGGAAATGCATCTCTGTCCAAACCATAGACATTTTATAGAACATTCAAGCTAATGTGATGTCACCCATTGGTTTGTGAACCCACATTTTGAAGCCAGGAGGTAGGTCTGATCATTGAACCTGGAGACACTGTCCAACATGTATGAGACTGGAGTTCATTGCTGGTCTCACTGAAGATAAGAGCTCTCAATTAAATGAATCCTGAGCATAACAGCTGGATCTTTACACAATATTAAACCAGCTAACTTGCACACTGTTTCATTAAAAGCAGAGTTGAAAAACTACAGCACTTATCTTATAGATGCTAAAAAGCTCCATACGACTGACTCTCCAAGTCCATTCTTTAGAACTGATCCAATCACCGGATGAGACAGATGTGTGTGTTTTTTTTTTTTTTTTTTCACAGTGGCTCAACAACAGGGCTCAGCTTAATGAAGACAGATTTTGACTGTGATTTAAATCACTCAGATATTGTCATCTGTAGGCAGGAGCTGTTTGCCACACACACACCATTAATTCCGGGTAATTTGGGAATAATAAACAGTACATAAACAAACCTGACAGAGGACAGCTGTCAGTTTCTGGGAACCAGGAATAACACAATGAAACCTGCAGATTACATTGTGTACAGTCAAATGAGTTCAGACTGATGACTGATGGTGATCTCAGTAACAGCTGAAAACGTATCATTCTCCTAAATACACAAACCCAACATCAGCAAACCATTTCTATTACAAACTAGCCTCATTGTGAGACTAACTGAGACATTATGCTGCATGTGTTTGTGTGGGAACGCATGTAAAACAGCGCACTGTTTCCTGGTTTTCTCATCACTGTAGCTAATGGCTAATAGCTAAAGAGAAGATGACGTATCGCGGTTTTTGAAAACGTCTAATTTTACAAAACAAAAGGTTTAACGGTGTCTCTGAGAATTACCTTCAATCGTCCCGCCATGGAGCAGTTTTGTCATTGCATTAAAGGACACTGGATGATTTCCTAACATGTTACACAAACTCACGCGGTACCAACTTCCTCTACATCTTCTCGCGATATTTCGTTTAGATTAGTGTTGCAGTGGGTTCAGCATCGTTTATGATTCGCTTCTCAAGAGGCAATATGAGGGCAGAGGATATTTAGTGTGAGTTTAGAAATATATACAGATAGATAGATAGATAGATAGATAGATAGATAGATATTATGACACATGAACAGTTATATTACATAATGTGTTTTCAGGCTAACTAAAAATATAAAGTTGAGATTGTCCTTGGCCTATAGGAGATAGAAGGACAAAGAAGTGATTCCTTCACTTTGCATCTTGTTTGGGTGTCTACAGTGATTTTCCTAATGTATTAAGAACACATGCAGAGTTTTCCTGGAGAAAGCTCCCTGATTTCCATGTGACAGATGGAAGTTGCTCAGATTGACCTTGTTCAGTTGCTGTTCCTGACTCAGGTTCTGCAGCACTATGCGCTTTAGCTTGGTACTTGGTAATAACAATGGACAGGTTACTCCGAACCTCTGTGTTTTTGTGGATTTCAGTTGGATTTCTGTCTGTATCTAAAAAGTCTGAGGCATGCCAGAACAGTGACTTCCCAGCGCCATGTAAGTTTGTTTTTAGAAATGTCTGTTTTGAGTTTGCTGGGGAATTGAAGACCTGGTACCAAGCCAGTAGCAGCTGTGAGAAGCAAGGAGGGGAACTCCTGAAGGGTCTGAACAACCCCATCAAGGTGTTCCTGAACAATATTACCAGACAAAGAAACACCAGCAACTTTACCTGGTGGCTGGGAGAGGACATCCAGGGGGAACACCAGGACCCCACCATACGTAAGTAAAGTGTACTGTTTTCTTTATGGGGGTGGATTTGTTTTTTGAGTTGTGATATTTAAAATCCTTCACACTGCCTGTCATGGGCAAAGTGGTAGATAGTCAAAGATAACAGATTAACAGGTTGCTTGATTAATCACTAGAGGCTTTGTGGCTAATGGTTATTCAATAAAAAGAAAAGGGCACAGATTAAAAAAAAAAAACCTTCTTAATCCCACAAAATCCTTTCATGAACCCCCGGGAGTTTTCTGACATTCCTGTGGTCAGGTGGAGGTTCATTTGAATTTTGTCTGTATCACAAACACAATCTGAATTTGAATATTTTTGAATATTGTCCCTGAGGGGAGGATACATTTTTTTTTAATTAAAAAATGTTCATGTAACAAAATCGGGCAAACTTACAGGTAATAATGACAATTAGTATATTTATATTTAACATTCTCTGCTTCCAGCATCCACAATATGAGTTGCTATTCACCACACCTGTCTGAATTATATAATTACAATTTCAATAATTGTTTGGACAAAACAACCAATGTAAAGATTTTCCACAGAGGTTATTGTGATTTATTTGTTTGAAAAATAACTGACAGTTTAATTAATAGCATAGCACCCCAAATGATTGTTGACACCTCATATGTATAAGCTGTGTTAATGCTGTGTCTGTGTGTGTTTGTGTTTTCCGTAACAGAACACAGTGATATTCTGAAGGAGGTCTGCACATACATGAAGCTGAATCCTCTCCAGCTCATAACATCTGACTGTAACCACAGGAGAGGCTTCCTCTGCACCCACAGTATGTAAAGCTTCATGTCTGAATTTCCTTGAGTTTATTGCAGTTTTATTTTGATGTTTCACCTCAAGTTCAATATGTTGTTGATTAAAAGTGTCATTCTTGTTTTAAAGGTTTGCCTTCTCCATCAGGCTCAAAGGTGAGAGAATGACTTCACATACTATCAGTAAGATGCCACGTAAACCTCCAGACTGATTTTTGATATATTGTTTTTGTTTCTGATTTCTTTACAGAATATAATTATTGACAGTCATGGCACCAGACCTCGTAAGTTAGACTGAAACATTATGTGTCTCCTGTATCCTCTGTTTCTCAAATAAACCCACATACACTCACAATCTGATTTCAGGCCTCAAAAGGGATGTAGATGCCATGGGTGCAAGTGTTGGAAACATCGAAAAACTTCTCGAGGTGAGAGAAGAAAAATAATTTGACTCATGAAACATTTATTTTATTTCATAATTTAGTATTTTAAGTGTTACTTTACTTGTAGGCTACTTACTACGTTATTCCTGTTCTTGTCAGTAATAGTATTTATTGGTAGCTTTCTGTTAAATATTACTTTATTACTTACTTGGTTTTTCCTCTGCTCAGCTGGCCTGTGCTTCTTGTCCCACAAATCTCATTGCACTAAAACCCTGTGTTTATGGTGTATGACAAATAAACCCAACTTTGAACGTTAAATACATCTCAAAGTTTAAAAGAGGTGTTTCTCTGAGACAGGAAGCAGACAAAGAACTATGGCGAATGGAGACGACACCTGGGGAGCCCACAAATCAAGACAGGGTGGGAACTTTTATTTTGGAAAACCTGTGCAAACCATGACATTGTGACTGTGTGTTTTAATCGTCTTATTTTAAATTATATCTGCCTGTCCTTCTCACAGACCAAATTTATCCAGTATTTGCTGGAAGGAACTAAAAAACTGACTCCACAGTATGCTTTACAAAACAATGACACCATCAATCACATCATTAACTGCAGCATCGGCATCCTGCGTCTATCATTGAAGAAATGTGATCTCAAAACCAACCCAAACCCCACAGTAAGTATATGTCTGTATCCACTCTAACATTAGTACAATTTTACTGCTCTGGCTGTTAAAATCAGATCATGGTGCATTTTTTTTCCTCTCTAGTTTTTATTTGAAGAGGTCTTTGAGATTTTTCGGGCCATCTCTGCGCTGGTAGGTTCAGCCACCACAGATCGACTTGTCATCAAGCACCCGGGAGGCATCATCTATCAAAGCAGGTTGGTGTTTTCTTTCCAACTGCACTTAGTTGTATTTCTAAGAAGTGTCGTATATGAATCTGATATGCCTCCCATCAGCCACACACCCGAGGAGCTCGGCAACGCAGTGCTGGGTTCAGAGAAAGATGGACCGTTCATTAAGCTTCCCCCATTTTCAGCACTGAGTTCACAGGTTGGCCACTACGCCAGAATCACTGCTCAGGTGTGTGTTATCGCCACATGTGTGTTTATATCTGTAATGACCCCAACAAACCTTTATAACACAGCTTTCCTCGCTCTCAGATGTCCACGTTCACACAGAATCCACATCCGTCTGGTATCATATCAGGACCTGTGTGCAGCCTCATACTCAGCGATGGGACCACAGACATAAAGTTATCAAACCTGACACAGATGGTGGAGGTACGGCCTACATGAGATCTGGGTGACAGCATAACAGTTGGCATTTCATGGTGCCTCCTACACTACTTGTTTTTTAAAAACTATTACAATATCTGAATAAAAATGCTCCTCATTGACAGTGAGATGAAAAGAAGCTATTTCTACATTCACTACTTCTACATCACCTACACTAATTCAACATTAACTGTGACAAGCTCTATTAAAACTAATAATGCAGATGACATACCCAGCACACATTGACCTAAAAAAACACCACGCACGGTGGGAATGTTACTGAAGTAGAAAAATTTTCCAAATCCTGTATATAGCAAATAAACTAAATGTGGCATGCTACATGTATATCAAAGTCCAGACAGAAAAATGTAAACACAATAAAATATTTAGTCCACATTGCACTATTTTCCATACTTTTGAGAAAAAAATATCAGCAAAAAATATCTGTTTCAAATAACTATTTAAAAAAATAAATTAAAAAAAATCCATGCCTGAATATTAACTCTTACCTCTTTGTGCCCATATATATATAGAATCAGAAGAAAAGGAAAATTACTTTCTATTTATCCTTACAGACAGAGCTCCCACAACAACAATAACAATAATAATAAGAAGAGTATAGACCTCTAGCTTTTTGATAAACATAATGTAACATATAGTCCATAATCATAGTTACAGTTGATTTGTATTCTAGTAATACAAATTAAGAATAAGAAATAGTTGTTTATAGTGGTATTATTCAAATTTCCCATATATTTTCTTCATATTCCAGTATTAAAGCTTCTTGTGGGACATAAACAACTGACTGAATCATACCTGCTCTCCCTGGTTCCTCCAGATCTTTCTGCCTCGTTCAGATGCCTCACCGCTGATGAAAAGTACTGTTGTGTTGGAGGAAAACACTAAATCAGTGACGGCAATCAACGTGTCAGACCCTGATGTGACCATCTTCTTCAGCGTGGAGCCCAGTGTCAATGTGTCACTGCGTCTTACTTTGTCTCACGGCTCACCTCCTAATTCCACATGTTCTTGTAACACAACCATTTTGAACCAAACAGGTAACTGCCACCACCGTGTTGATCTACTCCTGTGTCATCACAGTGATAGATTTTACATCCACTAACTTTTTTGATTGTCTGCTTCCAAAGGCTACCGCTGGGTGATAACCCCTGAGATGTTACAACAGACTCCTGGAGTCTGGTATGTTGATGCCAGACTCCATCACAATTCAACATGGACGCCAGGCCTGACTCTGAACATTACTTCCTTTATGTCTAAGTGTCTTTACTGGAACACAGCATGGAAGGGGTTATGGAGCACTGAGGGCTGCATGGTATGTTTTCTCCTGGATAAAGTGTTGGTTGTATTCTAATGTTCTTGTAGCAGCAGTAGATGAAGTGCTGTGTTTGTTACAGGTGGGAGAGAAAAGCACTCCACAGCAAACACAGTGTCTGTGCAACCACCTCACTCTCTTTGGGAGCTCCTTTTTTGTGATGCCGAACCACGTCGACATATCTCGCACAGCAGAGCTGTTCGCCACAGTGAATGAGAACTACGTGGTGCTCGCCCTGCTCTGCGCTTTCTTTGGCCTCTACCTGATTACTCTGCTGTGGGCCTGCTATGCTGACCGCAGGGCACGCTCCAAGGTCAGTCTCTCCACACAGCTCCCATACAGCAGGTCTTCTTGTTTTTCAAATGATCTTACAACAGTAAGGTATAATCACAGACTGTGTACAGAATAGACGATGCCAACATGATGGCACATGTTGGTTTGTGGACTCACATTTTGAAGCCAGGAGTTTGGCATTTGAGCCAAAAGTGACCATATTTGGATATGAAGGGAGGAGTGAGGAGGTGGGTCTGACCCTTGAACCCAAGGACGCTTTCCAATGTGTATGAGAACTCTACTTTTTTTCTACTTCATTTTTTTTTTCAGATGGACCAGATCACTGATGAGAAGAGTTGACTTTAGCTAATGACAGCTAATGACAGCAGCAAAAAAAATATTGACTGAGTATTTCAGAATTGAATTGAATTCAATTGGAGCCAGAGTTTGTTGGGGACAGCTTCGAGTGGCCATCAGTGGTATTACACTTTGTTTTACTTCTGCATGAGCCTCATTTTTAAGATCTGGTTGTTTTATCCATTCCTATAAACAGCCTATGGGGACAATCTGTACTGATGCTATAGACCAAACATGGCTGCCCCCTTGTGGTGAAGTGACAATGCTATCTTAAAAAACATTCGTCCATTATCAGCGATACAGATTTTCTGGGATTTTTTTCAGACAGACACACACTGATGTTGTCCTCCTATCTTTGAGTAGTAGCCTATCCCTCAAATAACTTCAATAGCCGAGGTATTTATGCTATGAGGTGCCAACATATCATGTAGGAATAATTCAGTTACCACCAACTCACCATTAGAAAGATGTATACTACTCCCTTGATTCTGTTTATATCATTTCCCAACACTAAGTCATTTACATTTATACGCCACAATGTTTGAACTATCAGAGGAAGATGACTCTGCTGGAAGACAACCACCCAGGAGCACAGTACAACTACCTGGTCGGTGTCCAAACCGGGCATCGCAAGAATGCTGGGACCTCTGCTAATGTAAGAGTGTTCTCTGTCTGACAGCATCATGATGTATTTATCCTTTTGGAATAATCCTTTTACTCAGGGGTCACCATGTGTGTGAATGCAGTGCTGCTTCACAAGTGTGAACTACTCTCCTGCAGGTCACCATTAAGTTGACGGGCTCAGAGGGAGAGAGCAGCACTCACACCCTCACAGATCCTGATAAGCCTGTGTTCGAGAGAGGAGCTGTGGATATGTTCCTGCTGGCCACCCCCTTTCCACTGGGTGAAGTGCAAAACCTCAAGCTGCAGCACGACAACTCTGGAGGTCATCCATCGTGGTAAGAGAGGCTGAGAATCAGAATTAGAATCAAATTCAGAATATTTTATTCATCCCAGAGGGGACACTGTGTCAGTTACAGTTTCTTGCACTGCAGAAAAACAGACAATAATTCAATAGGAAAATAGGAAGAGAAGAAGAATTCTAAAAATAAAGTAAGTTTCAATATGAAACAAGAAACAATCCAATATGAAAAAGAAAACTATGCAAAAATAGCACAGCACCAAATGATTGTCTGAAATTAAGAATTTCACTTTGCAACAAGTTGAGGTTATAGTTGGTACTGTTGTTATAGATGTTTTATAACATGTGCAAAACAGGTGCAGAAAAAAATAAGGTGCATAAAGAGTCCAGGGAGTCAGACTGTAGACTGAGGGTGGGTGAGGGACCAGTTAAAGAGTTTGATGGAGCATGTTGGAGGGAGGAGGCTTCAGCATTCCTCATCCAGTCCAGTTTATTGTCCAAGTAGACTCAAGGGTATTTGTTTTCCTCTACAATGTCCACACTGTCCCCCACCGATGGAAATAGGGGTCACGGGTGTCTTGGTCCTCCTCACATCCACAGTTAGCGCCTTAGTCTTTGTAAGGTTGAGCTGCAGGGGTTCTGCTCACACAATGTGACAACGTTCACCACCACAGCCTCCTAATCCTCACTGATGCATCCAACTATCACAGAGTCATCAGTGAACTTCTGAAGGTGGCAGGACTCTGAGCAGTAGTTGAAGTCTGTCATGTACAGGGTGAAGAGGAAAAGAGAGAGGGTAGAAAATTTAGATTTCGTTCTGTATCTAATTAGGACTTTTGAATTAACTGTATATACAGCTAACTGACAGGCATCAGTGTGAGCCTGTAAACAGAGCTGTCAGAGCTGTGTACAGGTAGCATGTGTTGGCTCTCTGCAGCTCAGCTCGCTGGCAGTGATATCTTGAAATGTCAGACCTGCCTCCTCACTTGGCACAGCCTTGTTATCACTTCTCATTATTTCTCAGGCCACACTGCAGATACTGGACACGTGCATTAGCATTCTCCGAGCTGCACTGTGATGTAGAAATAAGATCTAAATTACACAAAATGCTTTGGGCAACTGCAGCACTTCCAGAGACTATGACCAATGCATCATCAGAGGTTGATGTTACCTTTGCTCACGATATGACAAGTGTATTATGGAGTTTTCACTATTATATTACTGGCCTTAGCTGGAGGCAAAAAATGTAATAAGCAATAAATGAAAACATCAAAGTAAAAGATATCACATACATCATTTGAACATACAATTCTCTAACATTCATTTGCTGCTCCCAGTTTAAAAACATCTAACGTTTGCATTTGTTACAAAAATTACCCAAATGATTCACACTTAAAATGCAGGGTTGTTTTTATCAAAACTGGGCAAATTTTGGACAAACTACATGCTGGATTAATTAAATTTTGTTGATTATATCCAACATTTTACTGTTTTTACCCAATATTTGATTGTTTTTATTCAGTGTTTAGTTGTTTTTATTAAACATTTCATAATTGTTATTTAACATTTATTATTGTTTTTATTCAGCATTTAAAATTTTTTATGTTATTGTTTTTATTCAACATTTTATCATTTTCATTCAACATTTTTATTGTTTTTATTCAACATTTTATTGTTTTTACTCAAGGTTTTGTTGTTATCTAGCATTTTGTTATATTTATCCAAAAATTTGCTCACTCAATAAAAACAATCTGTCATCCTGATTTAAATTAACTCAGCATATAGTTAGTCTAATATTTGCTCCGTTATATGTAAAACCAACCCAACATTTATTAGTGTGTAACTGTGTAATGTTCAATGTTTTATGAATGTCCTTTATAATAAGGTACATAAACAAGGTGACAATACAAGATCTCCAGACACGACATGTGTGGCACTTCTTCTGTGACTGCTGGCTGAGCAATGACCGAGGAGACGGCATGACCAAGAAAACCTTCAACGCTGCAAAGACCAATGAGATTGCCAGCTTCAGGTTGGAGTTGTTGAAATAAATCCTCAAAGCTGCTAAAAAGGTGACATTAAACGATAAGTGTGATTGCATGTTTTTCTTCTCTGACAGGAACATTTTCCAGAGCAGAACATCGACTGGCTTCAGGGATGAACACATCTGGGTGTCCATAGTGGATCCTCCATCACGTAGTCCATTCACACGAGCCCAGAGGGTTTCCTGCTGCATGAGCCTGCTCCTCTGCACCATGGCTATCAACATCGCCTTCTGGAACATCCCTGTGGATAAGAGCTCACCAGTGCTCTTCTCATTAGGTGATTACAGAGTTTAACTTACATTCAAGAAGAAAAGCTGCTCTTTATGTTAGTTTCAGCAGTGTTGTTGTCAGCCCATAGAAACTGTGTTGGAGTCCTCCAAGTATAGGATATCCAGGACTTCAGGTTTTATAAGAAAGTTACAGCATTGATCATAAGTATGATTATTATAAATGAAAGACTACCTACTACTACTATTCTCCAATAAAATGTATAGTTAATGATCCAGTGAAATATTCTGCACCAAAACACAGAGTTGGCCTTTTATGTTTTTATTGCACCACAACCTTTATTCTCTGGAAAAATAAAATCTCATTAGGACACTTCCTTCTCGCACATAGACAGATGGACAGAAAACAGTCATCCACAACTCTGTGTCCTTGTTTTTGTATCTGTGCAGGTTCATTGCAGATCACTTGGCAGGAGATCATAGTGGGAGTGGAGAGCGGTCTCCTCATGTTCCCCATCAACATCCTCATAATCACCATCTTCAGAAGCATCCGACCTCGCATCATTTCAAAATCTAAAAAAGACGAAGAGGAGAACTTTAGACCTGCTGCAGTTACTGTACCAACTATTTTAAAGGTGTGTTTTGCTTTCGTTGACTTTGACTTCAGCTTTCTTTCTACTGTCTCATATGTTCTCTATGTGTATTTTGGTATTTGTTGTTCTCCCCTGCTTCAGGAAACAGAGGAGGTTGTTTCTTTGGTGAGCAAGAGTCCGAGAAACAAGATGTCAGAGCCGCACAGACTGGAATCCACTGCTGACCTTTTAAATACCTTGGACAGGGTGCATGAATTCATCCATCTCATGCAAGGTCCTTATTAACAATTAATAAAAGTTTATCAAGCTGAAATGATCCCTTGTACAAAAGGAAAATAAACACAACAGCATCACACAGAAACAAATCAAATAAACTGGGCTAAGATGCAGCAAATGAATGAATGAGACTGTCATGCACTACTTTGGTTAAACAAAAATCTGCATCAACATTAAAGAGTCTTATCAGGTCACAGATGTTTTCCCATCAACACCAAACCAGCAGAGCAGACCTCTCAACACTCTCCAGCATCCTCCGACTGTCTGTTACTCTCTGCCCCTTGACATTTATTTCCTTAACACATTAATTTTAAAAACAGAGGGGTCACAACAATACACTTTAATTTTTATAAAGGTTAATTCAATTCCTAAAACCATCTTGCAATGTAGATTTTAGTAGATGTTTAAACATGAGTAAATAGTGCAGAATGTGCAGTTACAGAAGTAGCACAGCAGCAGGATGAGACTCTTGATGACAATAAACCAACGTGCGTATGTTCAGTATGCAACCATTTACCTACTGATAGTGATATTGAAGTTAGAAAAGTTACCTGAACTATGAACCTTTTTATTTTTTGCTAAAAACTATGAAATCTTCTCTGCTTCATGTGGCATTAACAGAACGTTGCCTTCTACACATGTTGCACAGAGAAATGAAATGACCTGCTGATCTGTATGTAAACCTGCCACAGGGGAGAGTGAGAGTGGCCCCCACTGGGTGTACTGCAGCAAGTTCCTCCTCGCTGGTCTCTGTCACCTCCTGATGAGCCTGGAGAAGCTGGATGGGAAAAACTTCTCCAGTCCTACTGAGTACCAGCAGACCCTCAACGTCACCAACCTGCTGGTTCGCAAGGCTGAGATGGTCTTCAGCAGCCACCTGGCGTACTGGTCAGCACTCCCCCCTCACACACAGAAGCTAACATATCTGCTAAGAGCAGAACAAGTGCTGGTTTTATTAAACCTGAACATCTTTCTCCACGTCCCGTTTGTTTCCTCGTTTCCTCTTCATGGTCCAGTCCGCCCGCCGTGAAGAAAAAGAAAAATAGGTCGACGGGCTGCTGGCTGCCCTGGTGGTGTGTGTTCCTGGGTTGGTTCTTGTTGCTGTCCATCAGTGGAATATCCACCTACTTTACCTTGTTGTATGGTTTTGAGTACGGCAAAGAAAAGTCCATCAAGTGGGTCATGTCTCTGGGCCTGTCGCTCTTCCAGAGCATCTTCATACTGCAGCCTCTCAAGGTGGGTAAAGATGGAAACATGAAACCTGTTCAGTAATCTATTAGTATGTTACACAGGGTGTCACAGTAGTTACAGGGTAACATGTTACAGGTATTCTGCTTCCTGTGGAATGATATCAGGTAAACAACATTTATGAATCATGAATTTTCTGCGGCTCTGCTGTTCAAAGGTGATCGGCATCGCTGTGTTCTTTGCTCTCCTGCTGAAACCTGTGGCTGTGGAGGAGACTGAGGAAGTCGAGCAAGTGCTTTTAGGTAAGAAAAACACATTTGCAGCCAATCTTCTACCAGAATGTGTTGGGGTGTGCAGACTCCAGGCTGCTAGTAAAATATTAAAAGTACCGTCCTTAAAGTCATGCCTGCTCTGTTGTTTGTGCATTATGTAAGATGGCTGGCGCTCTTTTCTTTCTTTTCTAATATCTGTTCATCTGTTACCTGTGATGTTTTGTGCTCTACCTTTTATCTGTTATTTATCTTCCTTAAAGCTGTATAATCCATGTATTTCATGTTTATAATAGTATTAATACTGCATCAAGTAACAACTTGCATGTGAAAACTATCACTTGTAGCTGAAAACCAGGTGTTTGATTACCATTCAGCTCATCGTGTTCACTCTCTCATCAGCATCCCCGAGGTGCTGGTGGAGACCAAAGCAGAGCACAAAGGAGTGAATATTTACATTATGTTGATTAGGTGGCCACAAAGACAACTCTAGATAAATGATGATATTGTTCTAAATCTGCTGCCTGTGTAAATAGGAAATCGTTTGCAAACTACTGACCACATCAACTTCATAAATGCGACTTTTTTCTGCTGCACTCAAGTGGCTAAAGGTTTACCTCTAGGAGCTCTAAATACATTTTGTGAGTCAAAAGTTAATTACTTAAAAACAAAAAGAAAATCTTTCATAAAAGACACATCAGCTAAAAACAGAGGAACAGCCTCTGCATCGACCTCAAACAGCCTTTTTTTCCAATTCAATTCAACTTTATTTATATAGCAGTTTAAAAAGACAGCATAGTCAGCCAAAGTGCTGTCAGCTTCGACATTGCTGTTTAGTCTGATCTGCTTTTCGATTTCCATAAAGCAGACAGCGTATTCATCTTTTTTTATTTCAGGTTGATAGCAGGAACTCTTACTGTAATTGTGCATATTACACAGTGACCCACGTCTACTCTTCCAAGTCACATCTCTCTCTCTGATCAGTGACACTTCCTTCACTTGTACTGCGTCTCACTGCAGTGTCCTCTCCATTTAACAGAGCAACAAGACAAGTGTAGACGGTACTCTGGCAGGGAGCTGTGAGGACGCTGTGAGGACGCTGTCGTCTCAGAGGGGCAAAGCAGGTGTTTCTCAAACACTCTTTTGGACTTTTTGAAAGTTTTACTTTCAGAATATATAAAATGGCATAGCACATTATGGTGTTTTGTATGTGTACAGAATTTTCATTTTTCATTTTTCAGAACTCACTCTTCTTATATGCCAAAGTGTCTATGTATTTAAAGGTTGCCTTATTAACCTAAATAGTGTTTGAAGTTCTGTCCCACCTCAACAAACACTGAGTTCTTTTTGTTTTAGCATAAAAATGATATAATTTTACAATCTTAGTTTGTTGTGCCAAATTATTTACAGTTAGCTTAAAAATATTCTTAAAAATATGGATTTGATGAACATTTAAAAAATAGCAAGCCAGTCTGCTGGTATCAGCATCACAGTCAGTGATGCTGAACCATTGATTGTACAAGAACATACACATGGGTTGGAAGGAGCTTTTATGTACCTGCACATACAGAAGCTAATGGTTAATTGATTACTTCATTCACTGGACTGTCACTGTAATACTTGCTGAAGGTGCATGTCCTCCAGCTGAATGATTTATGTAACAGACCCACTACATTCCAGTTTGTGCAGTTTAATATCCTGTATGAGATATTCTGTGCTTTTATTACATCATATATGACAGATTTATTTATTGCTTTCATTTATTGACACTCGTGTATTATGTGTGGATTTGAATAAACAGAGCTCTGTTCAAAACATCATGTCTTTAATCTCTCAGTAAGGTTTGATTGAAAAGCTGCAGACATGCTGAAGTTGACCTAAAATCCATCACACACCAAAGACCATTATGTCCAGAGCAGTAAGTAAAAAGCAACAAGTTTGTACATATTAAAAGCTAAATTCATGCATACTGATAAATAACCAAGCTTTAAAGTGCAGAAAGGAAATTGCTCTCAAAACAATGACCCAGACCCAGCAACTCTGAATCTAAAGTTGTGTGATTATTTAGAGAAATATAGAGGTCTAAAACAAAAAGACTTCAACAGATGCAAAAACATATAAATAACTATATGTATTATAACAATAAATGTATTGAATCTGTTCCTTTTATCTCCTGGCATGGTTAACTTTCTGTGCAACAGAAGAATCTCCTGCACCTCCGAACGTCCACAACCTTAACCAGATCAGAGTTTTGAAGAAAGCCCAATCAATCCTGGGTGATCCGAGCCATCTCTTGTTTGGTGATTTAATTTTACTACCATCAGGATTCAGGTCCAATCTGCCAAAATGCAGAACAGACCAGTTTTAAATCACCTTTATTCCTGCTGCTATCAGCCTTTTGAACAACACTGTGATTTGTGGTTTGTTTGGCTTGTTCTTTTCCTGTGACTGGTGGCTGTCAATCATTTGTCCCTCAGGAGACAAACCTGAAGGTGAACTTAACATTAACATTAATTTGGGATAATACAGCAATAAATCAAACACCCTCAAATCTGACCCGGTGTAAAGCATGAAGCTGCACCAACACAAGGTAGCTTCTTCTAATCTGGAGCTCCACCAACCACAAACAGCCACAAGCATTTTCCAGCAGGGTATTAACCACTGGTTTGATAGACTGGACTTGTCAGGTATTAGTCAGCTCTTCACAGTGTGCAGTGGCAGGATGCTATCTCTCTTTCAAACAGGGAGATTTAACATTTAATTTCTGAGTAATAATAAGAAAGGTTTTTTAAATGTTTGTGACTGAACCAAGAACCCCAAAGACCAGTCACTGTGGTCACACCGTTGACAAAATGACATAATGGATGTAAACAGATATTCAACAAATCCAAAAAATCAACTGAATAAACAAAATAAAATACACTAATCAGACAATGCTGTGGTTATTTTGTTTTTTTCAATCTTCCAGATAAACTACAGACTGTTTAGAAACAGACGAAGCAACAAGGTCTCAATAGTGAAGCCAATACAGAAGTGAAAAGAAGGTGCAGTACCCCAGATGGCCACTAGATGCTGGCTCCAAAAAAACTGTCAATGCGGTGACTTACTGTGTGTTTTCAGTGTTAGTGAGTTAAAGGAATTTATCTTGTTTCTGCTTGGCCTTGCTACAGTGACTCAAATATGAATGCTGACCATGAACACATCACAACGCAACACAGGACTGAATTACACCGAAAACCCAAGAACTGTATCAGATATCTTAGATAACATCCTGAATAGGCTGGATGGATTTAATGCAGTCACTTTGAACAAAAGAGGCTTAAAGAATGGCTGACCTTTCTCTTTAGAAATGTCTTCCTCAGTCAGGCAGAAATAAAGCTTCTCAGCCAGACTTCAGTAGTTGTATGAAATTCTTTGGTAGATTGTGTAAAATGGACTGACTTCTGTTAAAACGCAGACTTTAATTAAAAGAAAACTGCATCTACAGAACTGACTTGCACAGTTTTCAGAGTCATTATGGTGGTGGAGGTGATAACTCTCATTTACACCAGACACTGACCGTCATACGCTGTCCTGTTGAACCTGTGTAGATCTGGATGGGCTTAGATAAGAAAATGGGGAATTGATGCTCAGTGTGATGCTGGACTGTTGAGACCAAACTGTGAAGAGGCACTGAAGAAAGAAAACTCTAATAGCTTTATTCAACCCATTAACAAAAATATTGTTTTATTCAACATTATATTGCTTTTACCCAATTTTTGCTTCTTTCAATATATTTTGTTTTTAAACAATATTTTTCTTGTTTTTATATTCATCTTGTTGGGTTTAATTATCCAAGTATGTAGTTAGTCCAATAACCACCCAGTTCTGAGTTCTCGACTCAAAATCAACCTTTTTAATGTGAAGGTAAAACATTTTAAAAATCTGAAACATGAAGCTTAAACTGTCAACAATGTATTGTTTCAATCTTACCTATAAATACAAAATCTCTTTTAGGTCACTGTGATTTAATCATCTTTCATTGCTTTCCCTTCACACAGAGGACATCTGCTGGTCACCACTACAAATTACAGGAGGGACAAAATGAACCATTGTTCCAGTTCCAAATAATCTTTTATTAAATTGATATATTAGTATACACTGGGGAAAAACATTTTTTTTAACAAGACACTATGTTGTGTCTAAAGGTGAAGCATGAAAGAAAGAACAGTCCAACATAGATCAGAGCAGATCACAGTTCTGTAGTGTTAATTAACCAAACACATGTAAAACCTGTTCATAAACAGTGTCTATCTCCAGCTGCAAAGATTTTAAATGTTCTTCTACAAACTGCTGAGTCATTGTATTCAAGGCCACTGTTCATTCATCGTGTGAGCAGAGCTGGGTGAGGTTACATCACAGCGACGCAGCACGTCCACACAACAAAACCTCCTCACTCCCTTTTTCCACAGGAAACAGAAACCTCCACCTATACTGCCAGAACTGATTTCATTTTTCATCCAATACACAAATTTAAAATCAACAGGATCTTTTGGGAGGATTTGTTACAGGTAAAACAAAAAGGTGTAAAATGTAATGAACTGAGAATTATTCCAGGTTACATGTGTCCAGTCTCGATGGATAACAGATGCTGAATCCTGGTACAGACTGGCAAGGCCGCTGATGAAGATGAGAGCTAAGGCAAATGCAGTGGTGACATACAGTAAAAGACCCATGCGCACAATCACAGAGGACAACACAAAACGATTCACTCTGGGGTCAAAATCTACACAAATTCAAATCAGCTTGTTGTGAGTGTTTCTGTTCACAGGGGTTTTGCTTGTAAATGAAGTCATTCAGTCATAAGAAAGTGTTGGTATTTGGTACAACTGACATTAAAAAGAGAAAAGTTAACTTTATTAAGTGATATTGAATATAAAACAGATTTGTCAAACACAGAACAGTTTCCTGTCCCCAGACTCCTTCTGCTGTACAGTTAAATCATTGGTGTAAATAAGTATATCTATATTACTGCTATTGTATTACAGATTTGTCATTTTCCACCTGTGCCCCACCACCATCACCCTGTAACAGAAGAATGTTTAACATCTGTCACCATAAGCTTTTCCTGGAGGACTCACACACTGTTTCTGGAGAAGTTCAGTAAGTACTGAGTGTTTAACAATGTCCATTCCACAGTGACACAGCCGCATTATAAGCAAGACATTGAAGATATGGCTTCTATCTATCCCGATACCTTACTGAAAAAAACAAACAAAAAAACAGACAAAAAAAAAAAACCTGGTATTGGAGCCTCGCCTCTGAAACGATGTGGTGACTTCATTTAGTGTGAACGCCCCTGTTGAGCTGGTCTGACCGGTCTGAGACAGGACTGAGTGACACAGTGGCAAAGATCACAGCGACAGTGTGCAAAGTAGAATCAAGGCATGTGCTGTCAATATTACTGAGATTAGTGAGACCCAAACCCCCAGGAAAAGCAATGATTAAAATCTAAATTTAATGATATAGTTTATCACACAGACAGATGGAAGCAGTTCAAACCCAGTGTGATCTGAAATAAGGAGTGAACACAGGTCAACACCCTGATGATTGCAGGGAAGAACTTATCTAATGTGCCGTAGAGAGAGAAATTAAAACATGTGGCACCAAGAGAAATGACGGGTAGTTCGTGAGCATTCACATCCTCAGTTATGTGGTCATGTGTATAGAAATGAGGTAAGAACACACGGATGTTTCATATCTATGTAAAATGACTTTGCTGTAGAAGTTGGAGAACTACCCAAATATTAATCAGAACCTTGAACATTTCCCACTTCCTGTTCTGAGCAGCGTGTGTGTGTGTGCGTGTATGTGCGTGTGTATGTGCGTGTATCAATATGCATGGGTGTAAGTGTATAGACCAGGTGCAAAACATTTAGGTCTTCTTCTTCAGGTCCTCAAATCGTCGTGTTAAATCGTCGAAGTCGATGTCATCCGAGGTGGTGCTTCTGCCGAAGGAGGATGTGGGGAGTGTGTCGGGAACAGAGGGGAGTTCAGGAAGAGCACTGGTGTCAAATGTTTGAGTCGAAGGACCAGGACCTGGAGAGTAATATATACTATTATATATACAATTTATAGCACAGCTAAAATGTAAAATTGAGCTGCCATGAATGAACAGAGGGGGAGAAATTCAAATTTCAAAAGATACATCTTGTAATATTCTATATTTTTCTTACTGTTATAAAAAGACTGAAAGCATTCACAAATAGATAAGAATAAGAATATCCTGTGATAGCAAGGCCTGATTAATCTAATTCCTCTGTCAGGTAACATTTGCTTTAACCTATTAATTGGATTTCTTGTTAAAACATACACCACTGCCTTTCTAATCCTTCAGCTGTTAGTGATTCATGACAGAACTCACCTACAGCCTGGGAAGGAACAGAGGGTTTGTCAGTTAGGTCATCAATCTGAAACACAACAAAGATGTGTTAGTGATTGTGTTGTCTTCATACGGAGATAAAACTGCACTTGTTAGTATTAAGAATGAACATTCAACAATGCAGGAGTGAAAACCAACCGAAAACAGAAGAAAAGGGAAAACTGCAGGAGAGATTTTAGAAACCATCACAAACAGATTAAGTTAAAATGGAGTTAAAATAATGTGCTCCCTCTGATGGACATAACACTGTCACCTCATCAATTCAGTCTTGCTCAGAGCAACTGAGCAAGGCACAGTTAGTAGGTTATGGTATTAGCACTTCATGCGAATGAAGCAGAATCTGGTTCTACTCTGAGAAACAGTGTAAAAGTGTGGAGGACAGGCAGAACTGTAAACAAGCCGAATGAACTGCTCTTCCCTGTGTGGTGCCCTGCCCTGTTCGTCTGTCCATCTGTGGGAACAGGAAGGGGGCATGGATGGGGGGAGTTCGGTCACTTACAGACTCATATGTGGGGGGAGAAGTGGGCAGCTGAGGGGGCTGCCCTCCTCCCATGGGGTGCTGGAAGTTGTTGTAGGTTGCAACATTAAACTGTTCCTAGAAGAAAACAAAACAAAACAAAAAATAAATAAAACACAGCAGATATTCAATTGGTTAAAGAAATGTTATTTCATCATTAAGATATCACAAATATTTTAAAGATATTTGAAGGTTTAACCATCATCTCATTAACCTCAAGCACTCATAGTTGATCAATCTAATAACATAATATAATGTGATTTAAGATTTCAACAACTTCTACTGAACTCTCCTGTCACTAGCTCCATAACTCACAACTAAATCATTAGGAGGAGCAATTAAAAACAATCTCTTACAGGTCCTTTGGGAGGGGGGTAATTAAAAGGTGATGGCATAGCCATAGGCATGGGCATAGGCATAGGCATGTGCATGGCAGCAGCAGGAGCCGTAAAACCTCCACCGCCGCTGCCTCCTCCTCCTCCAGACTTCCTGTCATTATCCACATCGATCAGGTCTGCCTCCTCTCCGTGACACACCTCAGGCTGTTGGGACACAGTGGTGAAAGAAGAGAGGGTAAATAAACTGCATGATAACTGCATCCCTCACACTGGGTTACACAGGTCTCTTTACCACTTACTCGGACCATGGCGTCAGGTTCATACGGCACATTATAGTTCTTGGCGATCTCTATCAGGTAGCGTTCCACCAAGATCTTGGGAGGAGCCTCCACACTCAGTTTGTGCATCAGCTGTAAACACATCACATATTTGAGCAGATAAAAGTATGAGGTGAAGTCTTCAACAGACGGAAAAAATCACCTACCCTGTCATTAACTGTGCAGATCTGGTTTGTCCTGCATAGCTTGCCGTACTCCTTGCTGTATTTTGCACAAAGCTGATCAGAAACCTGGAAAAGATAAGACAGTCAAGACGGGCCAGAAAGGAAATAATAAACAGAGGTGGTTTAATACCATATTTAGACAGGACTTACAATTTTTAGTTCAGTCACTTCTGTCTGGAGACGAGGTGATGCCCAGATGAGGGTGGACACAGCCTCCTGTAAACCTGGGTCTAGTTCCCTAATTGGTGAAACAGAAGCAGTGTTGATAAGGATTAGTATTGAACCAGGCACACAAATAGTGAATGACAAAGTGTAAGAGTCTTACATGCCCCATAGTAAATAATTAATGTACACTGTGCATCAGTATATTTAATACTACAGTACTGACTTCATCGACTGAATGAGGCCAAAGCGAGCCAGCAGCAGGTCGCAGTAGAGCTCCAGGATCTCCATGGCTTCCACCAGGTAGTCCTCTCTGATAATGTGCTCCACACGAATGCGTGCTCGCTCATCCTTTCCCGATGACAGGTAATCAGCAATCTCCTTCCGTGCTTTCTGAGCAAGCTCAGCTTCATTTTGCATTTGCAAATGAGAGTAAGAAAAAATGTAGACTGATGTTACCAAGAAACAAGAAGGTTCAGCTGTAAGAGAGCAGGAGGACAGTGTTTGCATGCACTCACTTTTCTTCTTCTCAAGAAGTTTGAGTCGGTTGATGACCAGCCGGAGGTTGACTCTCAGCCTCTCTGCCTTGAACCCTCCTCCCAACATGACGATGAACTGTCTGTGAACAGGAGAGTAGAAGTCACACTGGATCATAACAACCTATAGAGTCCATCTACCCTCTGATCCATGACTCACTGAATCATGTGAGCATGACCAGTCCATCGCCACAGAATGACTCCGCAGATTCACTCCAAGCAAATACAACACACACGTAAACACGACGTACATTAAACTTTAAGTTACGGACGGAAACTACGTAGCAACAAATAGTAGCTAGCTTTAGCCTGACGACGGATTGCTAACAGGTACAAACATACTCCTCTAACGTCACTCTCCTATATGTTTATTAGTTTTTCTCTGTTTACTTCCTCACAGTGTTACAGACACACGTTTAAAATCCGTGCGTCTGTGGTATCACACCTGACCGTTAGCTAGCTTTGCTTTGTTAGCACTCTCCTGTGCTGTCATCGTCTGTGCTAGCCACACTTAGCTCTGTCAACGCTACCGAAAAATAAAATCCCATAAGTGTCCACACACACTCACACAGAGGTCTGAAGAACAACTGGATCCTTTCAAGTCGCTCAGTGATCAATAAGACAACAGGAACTCACCTGTAAATATCAGTGAAGCGCTCACACCAACTTATTTGGGTTTCTGTCTGTCTTCCGTTGCCTGTTCTCTTCCGTGAAGATCTTCCGTGACGTCATGGGAATTTTACCCCCTCTGGGGGCGTGGTCACTGTGTCAAACAGGAAATAAACACTGGTGTGACATATAGTACACTGATATATTTTGATTTTCTAGCTCTGTAAAAAAGAACCTTAACTCTTCTATAGTATAAAAAATAGGCTTATGTTACACAAGGCAACATTTACATAAATGTCCAGGTTATCCGATATGCAAACAGTACACAAATTAATTGAGTCAGTAGAATTTAAATGAGGTGGCACAACAGACTACAGTGGTCGTTCTGAACAACTGCATTTACCCAACTCTCTTCATTTTATCCACTTCACTGCATTTTAAAAGGGAAATCCTGGGATTTTTACTGAACTACATCTAATTATAAGCTGTGTTTCCACTTAGCTCAGCATTTACACTAATAAGATCCTAATCATACTTCTTATTCCTTTCTGTGCGTTTTTGGTCTATTTAAGATAAGATAAGATAAGATAAGATAAGATAAGATAAGATAAGATATTCTTTTAATAATCCCCAGAGGGGAAATTCAGGTGTCACAGTAGTACAAGCAAACAGTATAGAAATGAGGGTAAATAGATAATATAATAGTAAAAAGACTATATACAAATAAAGTGTCCAGATAATAATAATGAGATAAAGCCCACATCCTTTGGGCCACAGAAACCATTCAACTATCGGATGTTCAGCTCTTTTAGGACATTTGTCCTTGGATTCTACTGTTTTCTACTTCTCCTACTTATTAAGATGTTCTACTTTTTTCCCAACAATTTTTTTTTACTATGGAAGTGAATGGAGAGAATCTTTAACTTCCCTTCAACTTACTCATACTTTGAATTTGAACTACTTCCATATACTTCAGCTACATTTTCAACTTTTCTTTCATCACTAATTCCACTATGCTTTATTTTTCTACTTTTCCAACTACTATCTTTACTTTCTCTACTTCTACCATATTTACTTTTGTTTTTACTTTTCTACTTTTTCTTACAATTTTGTTCAGGATATGTATTTTCTAGTTT
>OOFC01029086.1:53647-95648 GCA_900323345.1 Pseudochromis fuscus | reverse complement strand
GAGTCTGAATATGATCCTGCTGTGTAGTTCTGATTAATAATGACCCAGTTTAGTAAGTACCTTTAAACATAATAATCCCTCACCTTGTGTACTCAATTGCAAGCAAACTATCTTGAGGTCGGGACATGATGTAAAACCTTTGTAGACACTGCTTTTGTAGACATTGTTGAATGAAAGAGAAAGCAGCGTCAATCAGTTCACAGACATGAAAGCATGTTATTCTGAAGTCTCTTGATATGCAGTGTCATGAACCGACAGTCAAACCTTCTCATTGTCCAGTGTCAAAGCCAAACACACTGAAGCCATCACTGCCAGATGGACAGAAATCAGTATCTGCCTGTAGCAGCGAGTGATGAGGCAAGACCTTGTTTTATAGACCCAACACTTGAACACAACAGGTCATGTGTCTGTTATGATTTGGCTTTGAAATGCTAGCGACGTTCACAAAATAGGCATGACAGATTTTAGGAAGTCAACCCGTTCTTGAGATGAGGGGTTAAAGTCATGAGCTTTTGTAGTTGAGATTGCTTGATCAAAAGTCCCACGCTGTAAATGCTTTGTTTTGCGTATGTTTACTCTTATCTACTTAAATGAAGCTCTGATAGATCTGTTTCCCTTCATCCTTTTCATCCTTTCATGTTTAGTAGAAATCCTCCCAATTTCATCTGTAATGCTTAATCTTCCTTTAACATGTACACATCAAGCTTTAAATGTGTTTTTTTAATGTATTTCCAAATCAAAATGAACATAACAAATGATAAGTCAAACACTATTAATTATGAAACATGTGCAATAAAAGACAGCCTGACAATTAATGAATTAGTTTTCTCTCTCTTACATGGTCTCTGATATTTTCCAAACTGCTGCCGTGATTTTGGGAAAGGATTTCATGCACAGTGTCTTTCTACTCAAGAGCTGCATTTATAAATGATTGTGAATGGCCTGAGACATCAGAACAATTAAGTGAATCTTTGAACATGCGTGCCTGCTGCCTCATTCGAGCTGTCATTTTTCATTTTTGACCTTAAATGCAATTTATCAGAGGCAGCACAATTTACAAAATGAATATTAGCTTTTCACAGTAGATTTGCCTAAAACTGAACATTTCCTCCCCTTACAAAGAAATAGTAATTGTTTTCACTTATTACTCCTAAGTGGGAGCTGTTACATTTGAGCAGGAATACGTGTTAACTGTAGGCTTATTGTCATGGCAACAAGCATATCAATTTTTTATTTTTTTTTTTTTACCTCTGTAGCCCTGTTCAGCCATTCATTTCCTTCTTTGTGTACTGATGACACTGATATGAGAATAATCTTGTTCTCTTGCTGCCAATATACAAGTGATGTTGCTTGCCATTCTGATATCTTTAATCTCAAATTAATTGAGTATACTGTAGCATTCATAATGCTTTAGAACCAAAATATCAGTGGAAGGAATATTTATGGTATATTGACTCCATTGCTATCCTTCTAATATATCAGAAACAGGGATCAGCTGAGATTAGTGAACCCTTCAAAGCTGTTCTTGTAATTGCCTTCAAGATCCAACATTAAGGCAAGCTCAACTAGAATCAAGAAATGAAGCATGAAATAATTAGGCCAGTTCTTTCTGTTTGGCTTAAAATCTCCTCATGTCTTGTAATTTATTTTCCGCACGCTCTCTGAATGGTTCCTCTAGGTGACGATCTTGGTAGACGGGATCCTCACCACCACCGGCTACACCCAGGAGGACTACACCATGCTGGGCTCTGATGATCTCTTCTACATAGGGGGCAGCCTAAACACAGCTGACCTGCCAGGCTCCCCGGTCAGCAACAACTTCATGGGCTGTCTGAAAGATGTGAGTACAGCTCGGTCTCGGTCACAGCAGAGGACTGGAAATACTATCCCACCCTCCTTAGATAGCACTACCCCTCCCTATAAGCAGAGCATATAGAAAATTACCCCTCGCTTTTATATTGATTCTCCTGTTGTAGGGTGTTTGAAGGGGAAACTTCAGGCTGAGCGGCTGTGCTGTGCAGAGCATTATGCATTTATAGATTCCTGTGGGAATCCCTTTGAGAATGTAGCAGTAATATACATAAAAAACAGATGCATCCCATGTTCATTCTTGAAACACAGCCTGAATTCACTTTTCATCACGGTTTCCTCATTTATCAAGCATTTTATTATAGACAAAGCAGCGAGTTGTGGGTTAATGCCTGATTTCATCCTGGTCTCACAAATTTTTAATGAGCTGAGCACTCTCATAAAAAGCAAATGATGTGCTATGTGCATTAAAAGTAAGAGAAATGCTTTTCTTCACGCGGCAAGTATTAGGAGGACACATGATTAAACAGGCAGCAGTTTGATATTTAAAAGTGGCATAAACTGAGGGTGGCAGATTTTCTCGGGGTCAATACCCAACTCAAACAACTGAGTTTACTTCTGTCAGAGACATTTACGTCACAGAATATATGACCATTTCTTCCATAATTGCTTATAAATTGTTATTAGGCTCTGCTCCTGATCCCCATTAAATCCAGCTGCATAGGATTGAGCAGTACAATGCACCAAGGACAAAACAGGCACATCACTTAGATATGGGGTACACAAAATGCACAAGGCAAATAGAGTGGAAATAACCTGACTAAGCTAGTAGCAGCAGCAGCAGCGGCAGGTTGGAGCGAAGTATAACGAGCAGCAGCTTCATTATGTGTGAGAGTGAGAGCTTGGCAGTTTACAAAGGCAGTCTTGCAGTCTTGTTAAAAGTAGATTAATGACTGATTATTGCCGGAGACTGTGTGCTTGACTTCAGTGCTCTCCTAGAACTAGCATGAAAAGATTTCTTCCTCTTTCGGTTTTAAATTTTCTTTTCGGGACACAGTTGAAAAATCAATTTAACTCCTGCACCAAAAAGCCTCCGGTTTGTTCAGTCAGGAAAGTGTTTACGGCGGAGAAGCTTCAAACAGATTTTTGGGTTTGTGTGGACAACATGTAACTTGTGTTTGAAACCTCAGTCAGATGGCACATGTATGGTTACAGTCATCTATGTTGTGTGTTTTAGCTAGGCAGTGTTGTAGGGATGGAAATGTTGGCCAGTCAGTCTGTTGTTGATGAGTTTGGTCCAGATTGACATAACTAAAATCTAGTGAAAACATTTTGGTGAATCTGTACAGTTACTTTTGTGCTTTAATTAAAGTGGACCTTTGACATTTTTGCTGGAGCTTTATTTTTTTTTTTATTAAATTGTCTCAATAATTATTGAAGGGATTGCTTTAACTGTATTTGCAATTATTCAAGGTCCTGTGTACATCAATGAGCACTACTCACCATCAACAGAATACTTTGGTTTATTACCCAATACCTCCAAAGCTAATGATATTCCCATCAGCTTTAACTCTACTTTGTGTTCAGTGCTAATTTGCTAATGTTAGCCATCTGACAAGCTAAACTAAGCTGGTGAACATATTACACATATTACCTGCTGATCATCTGCAAGTAACAACTGACTCATGTCACCATGCTGATGTCAGCCTTTTACACAAAGTACCCCTGTGCCTAAGTTGTGTCGATACGTTTTAGGCTATTACCTCTCCAATTTTAAAGTCAACATAGTCTGCACACACGTGATGTTTTCCATTAAACTCAGTACAGACTCTTGGAAAATGGATTTGTATTTGTTTTAGTACTGGCGGCATTTTGTTAATTGGGTACAGAACATTAACATAATATTTTAAAACACTCAAGCATTTACTCAGTGATTTTAAATGTACTTCTAAATCATTACTATGCAGTCTTCATCCACTGAAATGAAAATGAGATGTTATTTATGGACAGGTTATTGTCCCAGCACCGCTGCCAATGCTGCAACCTCCACTCTGTGGGCGGTGTGACTGGTGGTGGTGGTGTTTAGACCTACTACCGCTGTGCATAGTCACACAGATGTACTGTAGGCATGCCGGGAGAGTATGACGGGATGAGGAGTCATGAGGACGGTTTGACAAACCCAAAAAGTAAATAAGTATGAGTGGAGACACAGGAAGTCCAGCAGCCAGGTTCAGAGGGAACAAAGCTACATGGTGAATGGAGCAGCGTCCCACATGCATATTCATCTTAATCTTTGTCGGGAAGAAAAGTGAGCAGTGGGTAAAATATTTATTGTGTAAGCAGTGCATCTATTTATGGGACTATACGTCTTATTTTACTGAATGTAGAGAGTTTATGTCATGAGTAATCTCACTAGGCATTACATGATAAAAGATGTGAGTGCTGCTGGGTAGAGGCCATCAGGTTCATCAGGTGCAGGAAGAATAATGGCCACTTTCAGATGGATGTCGCGACTACAACAACTAGCAGGGAGGGATGAATTTGTCTTTGAAGTCCCTAGCTTATTGGTCTGCAGTATGTGTGCCCACAGGATATCCCACACCGCATCATTAGGTTGCTGTATTTTAATGCTTCAAGGATTGCACCCAATTTGGTTTTGAGGAATGCGTCCACACAGCAGCGAGCTGCAGGTCTTCATTCTTAAAGTGCTGTTATTCCTCACTGCTTGAGCATAAAAGACAAGGAGACTTTGTCAATTGACACTAGAGTAGCTTTATTCTTGTGTTTTGGGATACTGTGTAATCCGTGACACATACAACAACCGTCTGAATTGGTGAAATAGGATTCCTCTTTCTGTATTGTCCTTTGGCTTATATAATAGACCGGCAGAGGTCACAGTGTCTTTTTGTCGCCATCTGTGCATTTTTGTGGTGTTGTTAGTTGAGAACTGCTAATGTGCTGTTCCTACTCTGCGTAAGTGACTGTCTTGATTGACTGTCTTCCCATTTAAAAATTGCCTGTTACACTCATTTCTCGATGTTCAGTTTCACCATCTGATTTCACTGCTTAATTAGTCACACTGAGGCAGTGTGAAGTGTGATATTGGCTCAAATTGCCTCTCAGCTCTGCTGTTAGTCCTCTTTGCAGTGTGGTGTGTCACCTTAGGCAGTGACTGGTTGCAGAGTGATGTGGCAGATAACAGTGGGCTCGGGGTGACTTACAACTGATACAAAATGAGACAAGGATTGTTGTCTCCTGCTGTGCATATTGATGAACCCGGAAAGAAAGAAGAAAATAATACGACACTAACATAAAGAAGCCTGCACAAACGCTCTGTGTCGTCTATGCAGCATCTTTTACATAAGCAAATATATTTCAGAGGTTGTTTATGTATTTCACTGTTTCCTGCGATCAATGGAAAAACAGAGAAATTCAAAAGCAAGACATTCACACATTCATTCCTGATGGAGAGCAGAGTCTGGTGTTCTTTCCCATCATGAGTCCATGTTTACTAAATTTACCTCTTTAGATAATAAATTTTGTGCTGCACTTGTGAAGGATCAAGTCCACCTCTTTCCCACCCACCATCTCTGCCTGGACTTGATCTTTTTCAGTTTACCTCGGTAGAAACACACAAAAATGTCATTGTGTAGGTGCAGTGTTTGTGATTCCTCCGCTCTGAATTTTCTGATTACTCTGTCAGACCCATTGTGGATTCTCAAATGAGTAGGCTAAATGTCTAAAATGTAAATGTTTGCATTTGCATGTAAATCTGAATGCCTTTCTCAATTACACAACTGCTTCAACTTGTGCTGCCTTCTTGTTTACTCATGATAATCTCGTCATCATTTTGGCGTTTATGAGGACATTGTTTTTGATAAACCTGAAAACACACTGATTAAAAGCTCGACTTGGTGTAGTAAAGAAAGAATATCCAGTCTCACAAATAATTTACTGCCGTCTGCTTTTGAGTTTTAGTCGAGTGTTCAGTTCTTCCTCTGTCTCTGCGTGGATTCACAGCATGAGACACGAACAATCTCGGTGAGGCTAAATGTGGCTGATTTCTTTTTTTATTAATGCATCAAGTGCGTTCACATCCATTTAATGAAAGGTGCCGGTTTATTCGACACATCTCTTAAAATAAAATCATCGGGGCATTTTCTCTCAGAGCTCCTAGTTCAGGGATGATTCAACATGTTGCTGGCTACGTGTCCTTGCAAATTTCTGCTGTGTCATATTGATTCTACTATTTATCGATGTCTAATATTCAACCTTTGCATTAAATTTCTTCCCCTCTCCTGCTGCCATCTCACCACTGCGTCTCTCTCATTTATTAGGTGGTCTACAAGAATAATGAGTTTAGACTGGAACTGTCACGGCTGGCTGAACAGCGAGACCCTAAGATCAGTATCCATGGTGACCTGATATTCAGCTGCGAGAATGTGGAAGCCCTGGAGCCGGTCACCTTCGACACGCCGTCTGCCTACTTGACATTGCCCAGGTGGAACACAAAAAAGACGGGCGCCATATCTTTTGACTTTCGCACCACAGAGCCCAGCGGCCTCCTGTTGTTCAGCCATGGCAGTCTGCAGGGCGCGCAGCCCGACAGGAAGCCCCGGGCTGACTTCTTTGCCATTGAGCTACTGGATGGATTTCTCTACCTAGTTATGGATATGGGCTCTGGCAGCATCAAGATGAAAGCCAGTAACAAGAGGCTCGATGATGGCGAGTGGTGCCATGTGGACTTCCAGAGGAGAGGGCGCAATGGTAGGATAATTCTGTTTGTGGAGGCAGGGGAGGGAAGCCTTCTGTCTGCTTCTGTTACCATGTTTTCCCTTTTTTTTTTTTTAGCTGTGGAGTATAAAGGGTTCCAAGCTGTGAAACCACCATATGCCAGCCTGGATACAATCACATCAGCATGCTCTTGCTTTTTACTCACTGCAGTGAAACATGCATGCATATTAGGTTTTAATTACAATGGTATTTTCAGTTTCCATAATCCACATATGACATTTTGAAATCTGTGTTAACCTATTTCACAAGTGGCCAATTAAACAGTCACCCGAGTCAAACTTGGAAATGTCTGTCTTATTAGTACTATATAAATCTCTGCCTTATTAGTAGAAGCCACAAAAAATACACACAGTTCATTCTATTTCTTCCTTCACATTTCTATAAATACATTTCCTTCCTCTTTCAAGCTGGGTAATATGACAATGCAGATTTATCATTTATAATTTTTTCAGAGCGAGTTTTAGCTTTTGCTCGCAAAATCGACTTCTGAAGACTGGCAGTGCAGTTTCTTTATGTGCACTTTTTAAAACAAGCAGAATGGTGCCCACTTCCTCAATCGCACAGTTTGTTCTTGCTTCTTGCTTAGCACAACCCACACACACCTGTCTTCTTTTTCTGCAACAAAAAAAACATTGTATAAGTATAAGTTGACTCATTGTTAATGCCTGCCCCACAGGCTTTATCTCCGTCAACAGCCAGAGCATCCCCTTTTCTGCTAATGAAGGCAGCGAGATCCTCGACCTGGATGGGGACATGTATCTAGGAGGTCTACCTGAGGATCGCCAAGTCCTCATGATTCCTCCCGAGGTGTGGACGGCCTCCCTCAGCCTCGGCTACGTGGGCTGTGTGAGGGACCTCTTCATTGACGGACAGAGCCGTAATTTGTGGAGGTTGGCGGAGGTTCAGAGCGCCACAGGTGTCAGCAGTTTCTGCACCAGGGAGACTCATGTCAGGTGCGCGAGAGACACATGCGCCAATGGTGGACACTGCAGAGAGGGCTGGAACCGCCACATTTGTGACTGCAACAGTACTGGCTACCTAGGTCCCAGCTGTGAGAAGGGTAAGAGTTGCTGAGGAGGATGGCAGGCAGATGGAAAGAATAAGTGATTTTAAAAAGCTGCTGTGAAGCTTTTAACACACTTTGGCTGGTATTTTATTTATTCACTTAGGTGTGCGGTTGCTGGAAAGTGCCTGCACATAAAAAAACAGTGTGGATACAGAGAAAATTCATTATCAGGACCTAATACGCAGCCTTCTCAAACAATAATAATGACACTTACAATTGCAGTATGATCACACTGTATAATGTCCTCCATGAGAGCCATGTTCTCAATTAAAAAAACAACAACAGGACAATAAGAAACCATGTTGTTTTTCATTCAAGCCATTCTAAAGTAAATTGCAGTATTTTCCTACAGTAGAGTGATTCATTAATGAATTGTCAGTTATCATGAGGTTGCCAGTGCTATGAGTGTTTCATTAGGAATGCAGGGGTAGAGTGATTCGGCCTGAATCACTCTGCATTTACCATGCAGATGGTTTTCTCACAGAGAGGCCAAATTACGTGGATCCATTGGCAGCTAATAATATGAGGGATGTATGATAATCCCCCTTGTATTGCTCTGTGATGGGTATAAATCCTTCAGAAATGTGATTGCTGCTGCAATCTCGCCACTGTCCTTGTGTGCTCCAGGCCTTTTCTGCCATCTGCTGCGACTGATGAAAACTACAACCTAATATTGTATCATGCAGCACCCAAGATAATCTCTAAGTGTATTCAGGTTTCGCTCCATAAATGCCACTTTATGTTTTTAGTTGATCCCTGAGATTTCCCCCACGGTTTTGATGTCTGCTTCCTATTCCTGAAATTCACAGAGGCCACCATGGTGAGCTACGACGGCAGCATGTATCTGAAGGTGGTGCTGCCGAGGACGCTGCACACGGAGGCCGAGGACGTGTCCCTACGCTTTATGTCCCAGAGGGCCTTTGGGCTGCTGATCGCCACAACCTCTCAGCAGTCAGCAGACACCCTGCGTTTGGAGCTGGATGGCGGCAGAGTGAAACTCACTGTGAACCTGGGTAATGCTGCTGCTGCTGTGGCAAATATGAGCAGATGATACCACTTGCCCTTTTAGGACGTGTCACCCAGACGGATATCTCAATATATTCATCTTGTCTGAGGCTCTCCCATACTCATCTTCATGCACAACACCTACAGTTGTCTAAAAACGACAAGCACACCCCTGGTTGTTCTGAGCACTGCTATAAGTTATTTGCAGTTTATTTAGAAACCTGCAGTGATTGGGTCAAATTTATCCAGTGCAGATGGAGTTGGAAATTGGTGATTTTCAGGATGAGTGGTCAATTTAAAATAACCGTAACAATGAGGCAATAAAGGGATTAGAAATCCTTTTGCTGTACTTTGATTTGCTAATACCAAGAAATGAAAAACCATAAAATTACAACTAAGAACTTGACTCAGAAATCCCACAACTGACAAATCTTCATCTTGACTTCTAGGTCCTTACTCGTGTCATCAACCAGCTGCCTCGTAGATTTGCTGACTGCTTCTCCTGGACAAACAAAGTGCATTTAATTGAGTGTAATCTTGTTGATATTTCTGCATTTTTCCTGACTCCATCTAACATTAACTCTAGAAAACTGACACCTTAAAACATTTTTGAAAATGAAACTAATCTGTTAGATTTTAGAAAGATCATTTTAAAATGTCACATACATGGGAGCAAGTTTTAGAAATAGTTTGATGAATATTTAAAGATGTGTAGGAAATAAATGTAATCAGGTTTTAGTTTCATAGTGACGATGTGATGCCCGATAAAAGTCACATTGTGATTTTTAAACGTAACTTCAGCTCCTTAACTACGAGACCACCAGTAGTCCCAGGCAGCACACATTCGAGCACCATTATTTAAACTCAATAAAATGCATATTCATCTGTTAAATATCTTTTTATATTTACTTTAAAAGCTTATAATATAGAGGTAAAGAGCAAATACGAGTGAGTAGAGTAGGTATAAACTCTCTGAAATGTGTATTTTTATGCACATGTGATCCCTGTATATTGTTAATATAATACAGCCCAAAACTGAATAGGAACGCTGGGTATAAATCTAAAATTAATCTTTTAAGAACATTGTGAAGATATAATTTTTAACTATAATGAGCTCTGAAAAAACAAGGGGTTTAGTGCCTTTTTAAGCAACTGTATGTGTGTGTGTGTATTCTGCCTTATCTCTTTCTCTCCCTCTCTGTCTGACTCTCTCTCGCAGTTCATCCTGTGGTCAGGTCCCACCTGACCGTCTCGGCTCTTTCAGCCCTTCAATGGCTTGTCTGCAGTTCAAGGAGAAGGCAGTCAGAGACCTGATCCATCATTACGCTGAAATATTACCACTTAAAGTGCTCACACTGTAGATGTGGCCATTGTAGTTCCCTCCCCTCACATTTACTGGCCTGTCCAGTTTAGAGTCACTTCACTGAACAGAAAGTGCCAGTGATGGTCACACACACTCTCACGTGCACACACACACACACACATCTGCAGCAGAAAGTCACTCTGGTCTCTGGCTGTCTGTATCCACTGCTCTGTGATGGTTGACAGCTTGAGAGCACTCCTCAGCCACCAGACTTACACCAGTGTATTCATGTGCAGTTGGTTAGATTGCTTTCATTATTCACAACATGCAAATGGCGAGTGGGTGAATCCATTCGGAGGCCAAAAAATTTAAATATTTCAAATGGATTGAGAAAATATTAGATGCTGTAGATAAAACAAAATATGGGCAAAGCATCACATTTGTGCTGTTCTCATTTTTGTTCCTGGTGTAAGTATCACTGTGGCTGCAGGTTGTGCAAATCGCCGCTTTCCCTCTGTATTTAACTTGGAAAGTATATCACCATCAGGCCTGCAGAACAAGCAAGAGACTGTATTATTGCACTAACATTAACAGCAATTTGAATTGAGGATGGATCATGGTTTGGGCTTTTGAGTAGAAGTGCATTGGGCTACAAAGTGTGATATCCATAAAATTACAGAATTATTCAATAATGTCTTTTCCAGAAAGATTGAAGAATTTCATCAGATTAATATCAGCATCTCTTCATACATGTCCTTAACACAATACTTCAAAAGAACACACTCATAGAATACAACAGTACACAAAGGAGCTCAGAAAATGATAGATTTTAGTCATTTTTTGCCAATTTTACCCAGTTCCCACAGTTACTCTGACTTGCTTTTGTTCAGTAGCCACTATCCCTTCTCTGTTCTGTGCAGGGATTTCATTGTGCTCCTTGTTTGAGAAGCTTTAAGATGTTTTATCTGGTTTCATGTGTCATAATCTTCATAATTATCTCCATGTGAGACGCTCAGATCTTGCACAGGTTCCAGTTTCCATTTTTGTTATCTGTTTCAGGGAGTTTTTTTTTTTTTTTTTTTTTTTTTTTCCTCGCAGCAGTGCATGTTTGCTGAATTACCCCAAAGCACATGTCAGTAAAACTATCAGTCACGGTATCTGAAACAGTCAAATTGTGCCGATGCCGAATGTAAGCAGCCGTGGCGGAGCCGATATCGACACTAAAAATAACACTGGTGCACCTCTACTTTTATGGTCGATAAAACTCTTATTGATCCCAACTTTGAGCTGGTCTATTGTACTTCCAGCCGTGCCAAACACATGCTGAGGTTTACCTTTCACTCACTGTTTTTTTTTTTTTCTAATGCTATGTACACTGCAGGGAGGAAAGTGGCGGTTTAGACTCTCGAGGCTGTCCCCGGATGGTGGGCTCTGAAAAATACTGAACTGTCTGCAGAATGTACCTTGAAGGATGTGAAATATTCTCCTCTTTTGTGCTGTTCTTTTTTCTTTTAATCTCACCATCTCACTCTCTCTCTCACCAGATTGTATCAGGATAGACTGTAATCTCAGTAAGTGTCTCCTATGATTATTTACTGTACCATAATTTAGAGAAAATGCACTGTGGTGTATTCATATGCCTCTTGCTCTGTTTCTTTATCCAACAGAACATAATTCATTTATTCTGCCCCACAATTCTCCTTGTTTACTATTGCCGTAATCTTTCCCACAAGCATCATTATAAAGATAAGAACAAGAATGAGACTTTACTGTGCACTTGCAGCTGCATTGTCGAATATAATTGGATCCTTTTTGCGCTTTACTCTTGAAATCCAACAATTTAAATTACACTTTTTCCTCATTATTTCAGTGTAATGTTGTCGTAATCAAATGCAGCTAAATTTGACATACAGTACTCTACTGTGTGCTTCTGCCAATGAGTCTGTCATTTGTTTGCTTGTGACTAATTTGCTCGCCTAGCTGATAATTGGGGAAAGTTCAAGTATAACCAGCAATTGTCTCTAGTGAATAAACCACTTCTCAGTTTAGATTAAAAAATGTGTTGTTGCTGTGTAATCACGCTGCAGTGACAGAGCTGGGATTAGTTTAAAGGTTAACTTGATATGTGATCAATAGATAAGAAGGAGACAAGACTGTCAGCTGTTTAAAAAAAAAAAGAAAAAAAAGAAAGACTTGCCCAAATGTTGAAATAGTTTTTTTTTGCAAGCCTGTGGTGGAAGATATCCCGTTTAAGTAAATTTAACCATCAGATGCCAGTTTTGTGATAGATCATTTGAATACATCAAGTGTCTGAATCCCATTACTCGTCAACAGATTCTTGTTTTTCTGCTTTGAAAGACTCTAATTACAAGAGGCACTCTGGACCACATGCACCAGAAAATGCAAAATTCATAAACTGCATAAATATATAACATGTCTAAAATAATTTAAACTGAAAACCAATCCAGTACACGGAGAGAAGCACAGCAGTAAAGACAAGGCTGTCCATCAAAAAATAAAGAATCCCATTGATTCACAGGCAGAGGAAGAGCAATGAAAGGTCTTCCTCTGCATCACCAGAATTGATTTTGTGTTATTGTATATTCTTGTGAAGCACAGTGCTGCTTTAGGTCACAGCACAATGATGGTGGAATTTATGATGCAGATTGTTGCTTTCAGCTGATAGTGAGAGACAGGCAATTTAGGCTTTGGTTCAGACTGCAGCCGTGTGAGAAACAGATAAAAGCTATCGGCAGTGGAGAGGTGAACAGCTCTCTGATTTAGATCATCCTATACAGAGGAGGCTTATGAATGCTTATAAAAGTTATCACTATAATCAAGTGGCGACTGAAAGCTTGTTTCCACCCCTCACGTATGAATAATTTCTGGATGCTCAAGAGTAAAATGTTTAAATGTTCGCATTCAGTTTCCTAATGATTTACAGAACGTCCTGAGTCGTTATATTGTATTTATGATCACCTGAGATGAAAGGATCCCATTGCAACAGCTGTTTATGTACTCTCAAACATATCCTGACATTTAATCAGGTATAACTGAAGAATCAATAGCCCACAGTCTGTAATTCTGTCTCTTGTTTATCTATTGATCCGGGGTGCAGATTTAAATGATTTTTTTTTTGTTTATTTTTTTTAAAGACCTTATTGCTTTTACAACAAATTTACTACACAAGCATAAATCTAAACAACTGTGCATAGTATTGAGTGGAGTGCACTGTCTTTCTCTGACCAAGGTGAGTCGCGTGTGTGCATTCATGTGTGTGTGGATGGTGTGCATGAATTATGTATGTATGCACCGTCTCTTTAAACCAGTTCAGTGAGCCACCTGCAGCAAAGGATTTTCATAGCCATTTTTTAATGGTTCATTGCGCTCAATAGAATATATAGTCAAAAATAATTATGTAAATAGCCAAGAAATATATATTGGACATGGATAATTTAAAGCAGGGCTGTGAATCTATTATCTTCATCAGATATCCACTTAACAAACTGTCCTCTCTACCAGCAGATGGCATTGTACCATCATGCACTGTCCACAGAAAATATGCACTGTATATGCAGGCACCTTCCTGATCCATTACACTGTATGTGTACTGCACCAGTGGTATCTGAAAGAGCACTGCGATGCGAAAATAGATGCCGTATTAATAGGTGTGTGCTTGTTTACAAAAAAAATTAAGCCACAGTTTGAATTTCCGAATCATCTGCCTTAATGATTGCTATCATATGCATCACAGATTGTATGCAAATTTTAAGTATATTTGTTGATGACTGTAAAGAATTGCCTTACAGTTGAATCACAGGATGAAGAATTCAGATTTCTCAGGCGAGGAAGGGGTTGCTTATTTCTGAAGTAATGAGAGAGACAGCCCATCTGCAGCAGCTGCTTGGAAGCTGTCCACGACTGGATGCACAGTGGGAGGGGAATGGTTCTAGGAACAAATGTTGCTGCAATGTTCTTGATTAATTCTCAGGAATCTGGGGAATAATGGTACACTTCAACACTTTTAAAATGAGGCATTTGTTCTACAAAATCGCAGAATTACCATAACATGCTTTGATTAGCACGCACAGCTCGCGTTCAAAGTCTCATCTCACTCATAATGCTGACCTGTATAACTGCACCGTCCCTTTGAAGTTATCTTTGTTTGAAAGTATTAATCAAATTCAATTTTAACGAAAAGGATCAAACTGGACAAAATAGACCCTTTACATGTGCTGCTTGCTCTCGAGCCGGTGGAGGCTGAGCTTGTGAAGCAAAGGTACTTTGAAAGGAGGCCACATTTCAAAGGGTTGTCTGTGGGAATACACATTATATTCCACCATTTTAATACCCTCTGCAGTGTAAGAGAGAGATCACTATCCCGTATATGAAACGCTGTTTTATTATGCATACTTCAATTACTGATGCACAATTAATTAAGACCCCACTTTCATATCAAAGACTACGACAACAATTAATGCTATTAGTTGTGCAAATTATTACTAAATGCTTTTATTTAAAGAGGACTCCACAGGTTTTGTATTGCACCTCTGTGACGTTGGTGGGATCACAACTGAGAGTTTTTAAAAAATATAATGATTATTTTAGTGGCAGCAAATGTATGTCCATTGGCCTGGTCTGGTAAGCTTCCTCCTAACTCAGCATCCCTGGATCTTTATTTAATTTCAAATTTCACACTCTTCTGATGCTGACTCAAGTGGTATCTCATCTCTCTGGAGATACAAAAGGCTTTATACAAGGGATAAGCTGTACCACACAATTAGGGTCGATCCAATAGCAAAAAATATCAGGGCCAGGATCACGAATGTTATTACCAATATGAATGTTTTTTTTAATTGTTAAAAGCATCTCATGTATTATGCAAAAGAAATATGTCACTATTTATGAAGTGGATGTATTATTAATAGGCTCCTAATGAATGTATCTTAATAACAACCTAATAATCTCTCTGGTAACTATTCTATCTTAAATACTTAATCACATGCATGTTCAAATAAGAACATTTTCATATGATGTCTTTGAACCAGCGAGATGACGACTACACACAACAGCAGCAGCACATCCGTAAATACTGCAGCACTAAAAGAAGAGCCCAGAATCTAATATGAAAGATGCTGTTTTCAAGAAACAATTGATGTTAGTATCCAAACAGGTCTGCATTATTAGTAGTCTGCCCCTTTTTCACATACCCAGTTTTATTCCAGTAGAGATGTAAAATGGTTTTGATGTGCACAATCTGCAGACTTTAGAAGTACCTAAAAAAACTTGTTATCCAAACAGTGTTTGTTTGTATGTTTGGGTTCATGTGCTGCTGTTAGATAGAAAGGAAGCTCCCCTATGAGAAACTCAGATAAGATGAATAGTCTCTGCTATCCAGCATTGGACCATCTCCTCTTTCATTGCAGCAAATCTTGTCTGTACTTCTTGTTTTCGTGATAGTGATTTACAAGGTAAACATTTCTGTTTTTGTGGCTGGACATGATTCCAGCAAGCAGGTTTGTTTTTCATTATCTAAGTAAATCCATCAAATATAGAGGGAGCAGGATCTGATGTGATTGATCTGTCTGGTGTGTGTAGTCAATATTCAGCAGGTGGATGGTGGTATCATGCCGTGTGCTGTGAAGACACTTGATATGCAGCCCTGGACAAAGTCTCCAGTCACAGTTTTATTTCCCCGAGGATGAAACAGTGAAGTGTTCGGAAACCAGCTGATGTTTTCCATTTATTGCCCTCTGTACGTCCCCTGTAATTCTCCTGCACCCTGAGCTCAATTAGACAGACAAACCCCTAAAGGCGCAGTCAGCTTAGGCATGGCCAATTAGTTTCCCAAGCGATGTCAGAACTCCTTTGAACTGCCGTGTCGGCCTGTTGCATAGGCACTGATTCAGGATGACGGTGCTGCAGTGGCAAGCTTCTACACTGTGACCTATTTTGAAACCAGTGGAAAAACGCAAAAGATAGTGAAGAAATTCTGTAACCTAAAGCTGCGTGTTTGAGCCAAGCCTCTAGATATTGTTTCCCCAATAGACATCCGTCATGTTACCTGATGAAGAGAAAGTATAAGTCACGCTATGTCACTACATTTTAAACATTGGGTTCAGAATAGGCTCTATTGTTGTCGTCCCCTTCTCATTTTGCTGCCTATTAAATGAATCGCTGGTCAGTCGGTGTTTGCGGCTGTGTGTGTGAGTGAAAAGTAAATGAATGTATGCACCCTGAGAGTGCTTCTCATGTGAAGAGCTTTGTGTGGAAAGAGTGTACACTGAGCTCATGTGGTATGATTGTCACTTGACACTTTCCTCCTCTTAGGCAAGGGACCAGAAATACTCCTGGTAGGCGAGAAGCTGAATGACAACGAGTGGCACACGGTGAGGGTGATGCGGCGTGGGAAGAACTTGCAGCTCTCTGTAGACAATGTGACTGTGGAAGGTATAGTAAGGATAAAGGTGATGTAGTAACAAAGGCTCACATATTGAAAGGTGTTTTGCATTTCAAATGGATGTTTTGTTCCTTAGGTCACATGACCGGCGCCCACACCCGCTTGGAGTTCAACAACATTGAGACGGGGATCATGACAGAGCGGCGTTTCATCTCTGTGATGCCCTCCAATTTCATCGGGCATCTGCAGGGTCTGTTCTTTAACGGGATGCCGTATCTGGACCAGTGCAAGAACGGAGACATCTCCTACTGCGAGCTGAACGCTCGGTTTGGCATGAGGCACATTGTTGCCAATCCTGTAACTTTTCTAACACAAGCGAGCTACCTGGCCTTCTCCACTTTGCAGGCCTATGCGTCCATGCACCTTTTTTTCCAGTTCAAGACCACCAGTCCTGATGGCCTGATACTTTACAACTCTGGAGACGGTAGTGACTTCATTGTGGTGGAACTAGTCAAAGGGTAAGGAGCTGAGGTGCTATAATCTCCATTTGCCACAAGAATCAATTTTACTGTGTACCTACATTTTTAGTACAGTAGTCTTTTGTTTCAGTAGACCGGTGTTTGTCTGAACTGCAGCTTTTCTTCTTTCTTGCGCTGAAAATTACCTAATCATGAGTCATGTCTTCAATCCGTCACCCTGCAGCACTGTAGAGAGACTCCAAATGTTTTTCAAAATCATTTGTTCATCATAAATAATTTTGTTTAAGGCAGAAAAACAGAGAGAGAAGGCCTGAGTTCAAGAAATAGTCGTTTCCATACCTAAGCAGATTTGGCATGTTGACACTGTCCCAAATATGTTCTGAATGTTTTATTCATCCTAAAGGATTTTTGTTGCAGAGACAAAGGCAGAGAAAGGTTGTTGAAACGTAGCAAGCAGAGCAACAATTGTATCTTCCCACCGTCAGACCTTGCACATACTTTTTCCCAGTAAGCAATTAGTCAGCAGGAGGCCTTGTTCGGCTCTGGAGCCTGCAGCAGAAGCTCGCACAGACAACACAGACAAAAAAAAATGGCTTCCAACACTTCTGTCATAGTTTTCCGGCTGCTCGGTGTTATGTGTGAAGTGTAGCAGGCTATTCATGGATGTTGCTTAACTTTGATTCTAACAAGATGTGGTTTTTGACAGTGCACTGTCTGGTGATTAAATTTAATGTCAACATGTTGGTATGCCCAAAGCCTTACCGTGTGTGTTTACATACATTCACCGTTATTTATATGAACGTCAACAATTTACATGAACATTACTGACTTTAAGCCCCTGCAGTGGGTGTATCACACAGCTGGGTGGTACACAGCAGTGCATACAGCTGCATGGCCACCCATACATCGTAAATAATTTTAATCGTGCTTTAATCATGTAGTAGTCCTACATATACTGGCTTTGAAGAATGGGATCACTGGGACCACAGAAGTGGCAGCGCTAGTTTGTAAATGGCACATGATGTGTGATGATGTAACTGGAGAAAGGAAATACTAAATGTAAACATCTGTGCTGTCCTGTAGGTACATCCATTATGTTTTTGACTTGGGAAATGGACCGTCACTAATGAAGGGAAACTCTGACAAGCCACTCAATGACAACCAATGGCACAATGTGGTGATCTCCCGTGACAACAACAACGTGCATATTCTAAAGATTGATTCCCGCACTGTCACCCAGCATGCAAACGGAGCCCGCAACCTGGACTTAAAAGGTAACCTCTCTAAACTATCAAAAGCTTTTTAATTGAAGATACAGATGCAATAAAAGTTGCAAATATTAACACATGACTTTCAGTTTTCAGCTTCAAACAGGTACATTTTATGTAGACAATTGATTTTTGGAGAAGGCGAAGCCAGTATTATGTGTAAATACACCCATCATTTACTTAGATGTGACAAATTACATACATTTGCTTAATTTCTGTATCTTACGGGGGTCCAATCTTCACCCAGTTCTTATTTTGATGTTCATCCTGTTTTTATTGATTTTAGGAAGGTAATCCATGCCGTCATTACAGCTGTACTAAACTACTGTAACAGTAGTACTGTACTGTACTGTAACTCTGGTGTCTTGGCTCCTTTTTAGGCACTCAGAGGCACAGCCATGTTTTGCCTGCATTAGCTTCCCTGCATTGGCTCCCAGTTAGTTTCAGGATTAATTTGTTTGTTTTTTTAAGTCTTTATATGGATTATTGCCTTCTTACCTCTCTGATCTTTTAACTCTGAGATCCAGAGTAAATCATGGAGAAGATCAAACCTTCGCTGTAGCTGCTTATAATTAGTGGAACAGTCCGTCTTCCACTTTAGGACTTTTTAATAACCAGACATTTTTAAAACCCCCAAACTTCTTGCTTCGACCTGTGTTATTTTGTAGTTGTGTTGCTCTGTTGTTTTTATACTCTCTTTATCTCCTCCCAGTTGTGCAGCACTTTGGTCAGTGTCTTGTTTTTAAATGTGCTTATGAATAAATTGACTTCCAGGTGAGCTGTACATTGGAGGTGTTGGTAAGAGCATGTACAGCAGCCTGCCCAGGTTAATAGCATCCCGGGAAGGATACAAGGGCTGCCTGGCATCTGTTGACTTGAATGGAAGACTTCCTGACCTGCTGGCAGACGCCCTCCACAAGGTGGGAGAGGTGGAGCACGGCTGTGGAGGTGAGGACGCATTTGAAATATTCCTGGCGTCCTTTTATTTCATAAAGCATATTCAAAGATGTAATCACACCACATTTGTTATGGTGTAATTTGATAAACGCTCCATTATGATTAGCCAGTGAACACATTCTGTGGTTTTATCATTTCTGATTATACAAGCTAACACGTAATAATATCACTCTGCAGTCAAGGCACCCAGCTGCTTTTGTTGAGCTTCAACAAGAAAACATTCAGCAGAGTGAAGAGTTCTGCCAAGACTTAATAATCTCAAATAAATCTCCCCAGGTAGCCATTACTTTGACAGGAAACACTGCATTGGCTATGACAGGGTAGTTATATAAGTGTCCCCAAAGTCTGATGTGACACTTGGGTAAAGGTCATGGAGTTTCAAGAGGCATCTTCTTCTTTGTGGTACAACTTAGAAAAGTCAATATTATACCATTTGTTAGTTATTTGTGACGGGATTCAGTCGTTGATGGTCCGATGGTGGATTTGGGTTCAATAGAAAGAATAAAATAATAAATAATAATCCTCCTATAGGGAGTGTCACTGTTCACAGGAGATGCAAAGTCAATCTGAATATTACTTCACTGACATCAAACGTTTATCCTTTTCTCATACAGTAGCTGCCCAAAGACTAAAAAGCAGTCTTAATAGTCTTCTTTAAACCACTCTCATGTCAAACGTTTTGTCCTTGGAAGTTCGTAGAATACACAGATATACTTACTATTCAGAGTTTCCTGTGTTTAGCCTCACATTGTAGTACTGCTCTGCTCACTGCTAGTTTACCACTTTTACTTTATTTATTGCCTTTGGATAAAAGTGAAGATGCATAAATAAAAGGAGAAAAGGCACCTGGTTAAATCTGATGTAAACACCCTGCAGGTCCCAGCACCACCTGCACAGAGGACTCCTGCCACCACCAAGGAGTGTGTCTGCAGCTGTGGGAGGGCTTCTCCTGTGACTGCACCATGACCACCTACGGGGGACCTTTCTGCAATGACCGTGAGTGCAGATGTATTATGCCTGACTGGGTAGAATGATGGGAAAAGGCTTAATGAGATGATAATTCATTAAATATAATTAGTCTAACAAAGGATATATAGTGAAGAGTAACTTCTAACAGAGGGTTTTAGATCTCTAAAGAGGAGACAGCATGCAGTATTTCACAGACAAACGTGAAACATTAGGGGTGACTTTTAAAGATTAATCATGATGTTCATTGTGAATAATTACCCATTTTGAGCAAATTTTCTATGAAATGAAATGAAACAACTTGCTGTGTTGACGGTAAGTAATCAATCTGAATACTTATGATATACTATTGCAAAATAATTGATGGGTAAAGCGTGCAAATGTTTAAACAGTTCTATAAACTTACAAGATTTGAGTGACATAATATCATAAATTGTTAAATATAGGGTTTCTATAAAAATCTGCACTGAGACTGTGAAGTTTGCACACTGCTGGAGCTGCTTAATAAGAAAATTTGCATATATTTTGCAGACATCTGAATGCATGGTAATGTACTAAATGTCTGAATCAATGACGAGATTGAGCCGATGATCTGTATATAGCACAGTGATAGCACCACATTTATAAAACATCGAGTCTGATTGCTGCTTCCACCACTACAAAGAGTCCTCTGTGTCCAGTATAATAGGCCCGACTTTTACCAGAAGCTTTTCATACTTATAATAGCAAAAGATTAACATTAAGCTTATTGGTCCGGTCATGGCAAGTTAAGCTTCATTTGCTGCAGAGTCATTTAGAATAACTGCAAGAATCAAGCCTTTGTGATAATCGTTATTAAAATGTGCTGTTATGCAGTATTGTTTTAAGAGACAAAAGGACATTACACTTGGAAAACTCTGCAGGAGGGCTATTTGAGGATAATTTGATATTAACAATGAGTATAAGAAAGTCATGTTTGCAGGGAGAAGATAAAAAAGAGAATTTTAATATTTTAAGATAGCATGATCCATCATTGATCTTTATATGCACATTTATTTAGTTATTTAGATGGATCGCAGGGTTGATTAACAGCATGAGCAGAGAAGTTTAAACAGTAAATAAGATACTTTCTTGTGTAGCTGTCCTGCACATTGCCTGGTAAAATCTATGCAGTGATGAAGCTGCTTTTTACTTTCTGTATGTGAAAGCAGGTAAGATACAAGACAAAGCAAAATAGATGCCTTATCTTGCCCCAACTTTATTACAAGTAACACACTGTAGTCAGTGTAAATAACTTCTAAACAACAGTGCATCTCTGTTGTGATTTACCCACTGGTGTTTTTATAACTGATTTCATTTAAACAGGCTTTTTAAATGTCTCTTTTTAACACAAGTGGGAATTTGACCCTCGTCATATTACTTGATAACTGTTCAGGCAAATTTAAAAGTGCACATTGTGTGTATTTTCCTATCTCCTGCAGCACTTCAGTGCATTGATTTTCCCGTGTGTGACTCTTCAAATTGATTATTTTTTGTTCACTAAGAACCATACACGGTCAGCTCTGTATTTTGTTTCTGTTCATATCTTTGCCACAAAGATGATAGTTCTAGTCAGCTCTGGTTTGTCAAAGCAAACAAAGCTCCAGCAGCTTGTCCTCTTACATAAGCAACAAAAAAATTGTTGTTGATCTGTATTAACCTTGAAAAGGATTCAGTCGAGAAAGAGCCTCCATGTTGGTGTGCAGTCCAATTCCAATCATAAGTTCAAAGGAAAGATCATAAAACTCCTTATAGAAACCATCTGTGTTTGATTCCTGTGTTTTCAGTAAATGCAGCATCTTCTCAGCTGGAATTAAATCAGTTCAAATGGCTGCTTACAGCAAAACCTTCACACCAATCTGTCAAAGTGTTGCAGATGGTAATTTATTTACAGTAATATTTGGTTTGCCTGAGACAGAGGGCGTTTGAACTATATTGCATGCAGACCTTTGTCAAGTTCAATGATGTATCAGTTTGCTTCAGTCAGTGTGTTTTGATTTTTCTACAGGAGCTGCTAAATATTTCAAATCTTCCATTTTTATATCCCACACATCCTCTTTTCACTTACTGTTTCCACCAGGATTTTTTTCCTGTAATTGTAAAAGACCCTGAATGAGACACTTTCTAAAATTGCAGCAAAAGCAACATTGTCAACAAAAATGCTATTCCCTTGCAACATTTTTATTTTTTATCTGGTGGTGTTCAGGGAGAGCTCTTAATCATGCAGGTGGTAAATGGCATGGCTGGCCAATATCAAAGGTCAAACCAATACATCAGCGCAACTCGAAGGAAATAACAAGCCTCATGCTTCACATTGAGCCATCATCGAAGTCATTAAAACAAATGAAAATGCGACTATTATGTGAAAAAACAAACAGATATGTGGGAAGGACGGTGTTTTCTAACCATCAGTATTTGTCTGTTTCATCCAAACCACAATATTTGTTTATCTTTCCAACATTAAAACCTAACTAATCTACTCCTCCCACCTTTTTGTTCTTCTGCACCTGTGCACGAGCCCAGAAGGTCAACCACATATTGCAAGAAACAAGCAATAAAAAGAAAGGAGAATGGTTTACAGATCAGATTTTTTTCATCATTTGAGGCATAAGTTTAAGAAAAAAAATGTTGAAACTTGTCAAAGTAGTAAGACGCCTTCTTTGGTTCGTGCCTCGGTACATTGATATTTATATACAGAAAGCAATTTACTAAGTCTGCTATAAACATCTGTGCTAATTACCTCCAGGTCATTGTTTCATCACCAAAATCACCCAGAATGATGTTCTGTGCTCAATTTTCCGCACTTCTTTCTGTAAACATATGGAGTGTGTAATTATTGGTTAACCTCTGCAGCTACAGATAATTGTTTTGGCATATTCATTACCTGCTTGTGTGTGTGTGCTTGTGTGTGTGTGTGTGTGTGTCTTTGTTAAACGAAGACAAAGAAAGAGATTGCAAGAGTGCAATCAATACCCTGTGCATACTTACAACTACTGCTTATCTTAAGCAAATACAATTCCTGTCGTAACAAACCAAAACTACTATTTCACCTAACTTTCATTTAGCTTATAACAGACAGTGATAACCGGGTGTGACAAAGGTATGGTTTCAGTGACATGAACAATACAATACAGGCACAACGGTGATTTCTACTGAAAGTGGCACAACTGTTCCTGCCTCTTTTTCTTTAATCGTCTTCTGTGTCCTCCCACCCCATCTCAGCCATGTCGGTCGACACACAATAGGCACCCCACACATTCAACAAACACATGACATTCCACCTGACGGGGCTTTACGTAACCACAACGCTAGCAGCAGACAGCTATCTGCAGAGTGGAGCCCACCTTCGCCGTTAATTTGTAAGTCAACATTTCCTTTTGGATTGTTTCATTCCCATGGAAGTAAGGCAGACTGAGCCTGTAGCCTCCAGGCATGCAGGAAAGGTACAGTAACACTACACCAGACAGCAGCTGTCGTCCTTTCCTATTGCATATGCCATTTAGCAAGCAGTGTATCTAGATTTCATTTTATTTGTGCCAAATTTACAATAGTTTTCTGTTTCCTCAAAGGAACTGGGTGAAGTTTGTATTACCCAGCAGTAGCTATCATTTTCATATAACCCTAAACTGTTGGACATGTGCAGACTGTGTAGTTGTAGGATGAAGTGAGCTGTAGATTAGGTTTACTCTGCTTAATTACAGATATTTAAGATTGTTTAATTGTTGTACATTTTTAAAGTATTCATGATTATTCAGTAGAGTTTCATCTTAAACGCTTGTGAATGTGTTCGCTGTGTAAGAAAGGAATGTATTCTGTTGTAAAGTACTATAAAGTGTAACAAAACTGGAAATTTAAGTGCTTGATCAAATCCTATTTTCCCTTTGACCTCCATTTCAGGTGGAGTCATTCACGATTATGAGTGTGTCCCAAAGGCCACAAGGATAATCCAGGATAGAGGTTCAGACTTAATCTCGTGCCCAGGGACAGGGCTCAAGAAAACATATTGCTGTTCATAACATGGTGACCTACCAGGAATAGACTTGAGAGACACCACTAAGTCTGGACCATTTAAAGTCAATAGTCTGGACTGGCTTGGGATCATGCAGACATATCTCTAAGAAACCTGACCTTTGGGCTTTTTGTTCACTCTGTGAGAAGCAGACACATTTTAAGACAGGCAGACAGTCAACAAACAACAATCTGAAAACACAATACTCACATTAACATGTTGCTAATAGACTTTGTAATTACAGCCTGCTTCATTCTTATTAACAGTCTTACAGCCTTTGAATAAAATTGTCTTGGAGAACTTCCTATGTAGATATGTATATTTAATGTCAATTGAAGTATTTGATATTACAAATTGTTCCCACTGAAGAGACCATACTGTGTTTGAGGGAGTGGAGGTGGCGACAGGTGTCTCCCACAGCAGCTTTCATTTCACTGTCCCGGCCACTCAAACATCAGTACCTTAATTGTGTTTTTTTTATTGTTTTTTAAAACCTAGATGGCAGGTTTTTTGTTGTTTTTGAGAAAAAATACAATAATTTGGAGGCAAGCACCATGGTTATATTCCATGTTGAGAAATTAAGACCTTGTTAGTTTAACTACTCTGCCTGAATGCAGGGGGTCATTAACTCACTTTACTTACCTTCAGTGGGTCAAGCCCATGTCCTGACTGAGCTCACTCTCCTGCTTGATTATTATTAAAGGATGAGGTCATATCCACGGTCATACAACACCCTAAACTTACCCTCCACATCTGTAAATGAGTAATAGCAGTTGATCATTTACTGCAGTCAAGGTAGAGTTTCTTATTATGAAAAGGTCTATGAGATAAATGTCCACTTGTGCAGAGCTTGCTCAGTTTGTCAGATGACTGCAGTGTGTCCAGCTGCATTAGTTGGTCCTGCTTTTTAAATCAAGACATCGCAAGATTGCAGATTCTTATTTCTAAGGCAGCAACTAGCATCAGTGAAAGCTGAAGTTACTGTATGTTCACAACCACATGTCTTTACACTGGTCACAGGTGCAATTACCTTTCAATTCATGTGCGTCTTTTGATTTGTCTTCATGATTTCAGTCAATATAGTTGCATGTGCACCAGGATTTTAGAGTTGTTTAATAAATTATTGAAATGTATTTATTTTTTAGTCACTATACATATTGTAAAACCTATGAAAAATTTAATAGGAATATCACACTATTATCAGTGTATACAATATATTTAAAATTAATGTTCTTTACATAATTAACAAGGTATAGCAATTCATATTACATCTTGTCCAGGGGCCACAGAGCACTGCAGACTCCAAGCACAGATGGATGGGTGGTTTGGGTGGACAATTCATTATAACAGAAAGAATTCCTTTAACTAAAAATGCATAATTAACTTATCCACATAGAAGCAGCACTATCAAGCACAATTTTCCAGATGTTTGCTCCTTGCATTTTTCCATCAGCAGCCAAATCAAACAATGTTTCCTCAAAGAGACAGTGTCTGTCCATCATGGCTGCCATGCTCTTCAAAGGCTCCTGGAGAATCAGCTATTTGTGAGTAGTGCATGCTCCACATCTGGATGGTGTCAGTTCAGGGTTATGGTGGCTGGTCACTGGCAGTCACTGAGTGGCCACAGCCTAACTCCTGTAAACAGTTGTGATTCTCAGAATTTGAAAACTCCTTGAGATGATTTATGCATCATTGGAAACCAGTTTCTACTTGGCATCACCCACTGAAAAGGTTCTCCAGCAGTTCTTCAGCTCAGCATGGGTCCCTTTTTTTCCCAGATCCCACTCAGCAGTTTATCATGGAGGTCAACACTTTGGCTGAGAGGTAGGAACAGTGCTGTTCTAGCACCTTGAGACCAAACAGCAAGATTGTCCCAGTGCTTTTTGACAAAGGACACAAGCTGACAGCAATTATGATGTGAGGAATTATGAGCTGTTTGCAACCAAGCTGGCAGGGAAGAGAGGCATTGGCTGGGCTGAAAGGAACAAAACTCTTTTGGAGTCTAGGAGTCCTTTCACCATCCTGGCAGTGCTGCCTCACGAATTGTCTTATTGTCCTTTTCCTGCTCTGCTCATTGGTCATCTTGTTGAGACATTAGACACACCTCTGTCCGACTTACCCTCTGCCCAACTTACCCTTCACCAAAGAGATGGCAGAGATTCTCTTGTGTGATGCATAATGGCCACATGGTCTCTCATGATGTCATTTTGGACAAAGACATAAGGATCTTTCATGTTTCTGGAAGGCGTTCGGTACCTCCTTCTGTACAGCCTTTTCTTCAGTTTTCCACCAACAATTCAACTGGTAGTTGGAGAAGCAGGACATGGAGATATGGGCTGTGCTGTCCTTTTGTCCCAGAATCCAGCCAGTTGAAGTATGCAGCACTGAAAAAGCCCTAAAAGCTTTACGTGTTTCTGCTACAGGACTGTCACCTTCCAATATGTGCAGAAGGAGGCATCCGTCTCCTCTGCTCGACTCCCACTCCGGTCGTCATCAGACACCTGCGCCACAGTATCAGGCTGAACAGGGGGTCTGGCCATCCAACCAGGACCTGCCTCTCTGGATAAAATCTCACAATATAGCCCCTGTGTTCATTGGTCCATTCACCCATTTCCAAATGGTCAGCTCTGAGTCTGTTCGCCTCCGCCCTTCCACACTATGATGGTCCATTCTACTTTTTATGTTTCCAAGATCAAGCCTGTCATTGAGAGTCCATTGGCTGACATCCTATGTATAACCTCAGGCGCAAAATACGACTTTGATTTCGAACTTTTATCTCCTCTCCTGTGTGATCAATGCGTTTGAGTCAATTCCCAGGTTAGAGTGTAGCCCATAAATGATCATCTCTGCCAAATCTCTGCTTTGTGTGAGTCATATGGAAACCCTGAGCCTAAGACTGCTGGCACAGCTCTTCACAGCTGCATTATGAAGGTAGAAAAGCCTGAGCACTGTGTACCCGACTAGTAGAGCTTACAGGGTCATAAAAGTTAACCTGTTATTTACAGGGAGCTTTAACTTTAATCTTTTCTAAATTTCATGCCAAATTAAAAATCATGCTAATTCATCCTCCAGTGAAACACTTCACAGGTCAATGTCTGACCACTCACAGCATTTTTACAGCTTTTTAGCCTTTCAGGCATGGATGGAAAACTTTTGACATTTACATAAATGTGAAAAGAAGTCAAGCACCTGAGGGAATAATGCCCGCTTTGACTTATTTTGGCTTCTGTCCTTGCAGTTTCTCACATTAAAAACATCTTTGTCTTGTGTGTTGTATTTCAGCAGCTTTTATCTAAGGGGCAGCATTATGTCTTAGGAAGTCTTATACTGATAAAAAAAAAATATATATATAGCACTAGTCAGTATGAGTAACTTTTTATCTCAGTATTACAAGTTTTCATAAAGAATCTTTGATAGTACACTACACAGAGACTCATAGTGACACTGACACAATGACTCATACCGTTTAATCAGCTGTCAAGGAACTAAAGTGGCTGCATGTGTAAAGAAAAACTGATGATACTCACTGATTGTGCACACAGGAATTTGAGTAGAGATATTAGTGCAAATGACACAGTTATTTTTGATAAATGGTGGGGTACAAAAATAGGGATGACTGAAATGCATTGCGATGCTTCCATCCACCAGTTTGTGAAAGTAAAACCTTCAATTTACTGCTATGTGTTGCTGGTATTTAACAGAGCATATATGTGGTAAAAGCTCAGAGGCACAGGGGACAGAATTTAGAATATTAACCACAAACACCAAAGAAATGTGTTTTTAAAAATGGCTCATGGTTGAAAATCTTCTGCGATTTGTTTTCTTCCTTGTGATTTGTGAAGGTACAATTCTAATAATATAATAGTAGCGGTAGGAGGGTTTTTTGCCTGTGAAAGATGTCACTTGTTACAGACAAAGACTTCAACCAGCTCATCCTGCTCATTCACTGTCATTTGAACTGTTCTCTCTCTCCACATATTCATTAGCGTTCTCTCTGCAGTGGTTCGCAGCCTTTGTGGTGAGATTTTGAAACACTACCAATAAAGGACTCAATGGGAAGCCAAAGACATCAAGTTTCAGTTTCCACTTTTAGCCCCATTAACATAACACAGTGTTATAACAAAAACATTAGGACAGAGGAAATGCACAATATTCCTTTCCAAAATCTGTGTGAAACTATTGGAGAGATGCAATAGAGTCTTTCACTCCACCAAGTATTACTAATAAAGCGCTCACATATTCCCTCTCGCTGTGAACACCACTGTCTGATTACAGTGTGTCTCACCCCAGTGTTGTTTGTTGTTTAGATAGCAGTGTTCTCGACTATTGCTTCCCCTCAGCTATTCTAATAAGAAAACTATGACTGAATGGGCTTGTGTTCAGCTGGGGATTCTTCAAGTGCTCACATGTAGGAGGATGTTACTGTTCCTCTTGGTTAATACAATATTTAGAAAACTGTTGCACTTTGCATTACCTTGCCACACTTTTTACTTTTCAAAGGTACTGTTGCACTGGGGGTTTTGAATTACACTTGCACTTTTGACCACACTTAAAAGTGGCATCAAGGCTCTAGTTAAATTGAATTAAATCCAAGATTTCAGTCTCATTAATGAAAGTGAATGCTGTTTTTTGTACTCGGGGTTAATGATTTATTCAGCGATTTTTGATGCTCTTGTGAGAGCTGCATAAGGCTGCAAATGGAGGTGTGGATTCACAGGGAGATCCATAGTACTAGCAAGCCTTTCATATTCAGCAGTGAGTCATTGATTCAATGGTATGTAAAAAATAATGTTTTTCTATCTTGTGAACATCTATAGCCAGATGGCTATAGTATTTCTTTCTAAAAAGGTCAATTTTTTATATCTCTACAAAATAATAATTTCAATTGCTCCAACAACCAAATATAGCAGAATCAACAACACGTTTGACTTTTATCGAGCAAACTGCTGTTAATATCAGAGATTCGTGTCTTTTCATGTAGTAATGATATTGAAGTTTTTTTAATTCCCAAAGTAATATATTAAACCATTAGTATGAAGTATTATAGGTGGTTCTGCTTCAGTAGAATTATAAATACTCTTTCCAGTTTTTAGGTATGTCATATCCATTGCCATTTCTGTGGTGTAACCATAGCAGAGACTTCACGTCACCCAGCTGGTCCACCACTTTTGGTTTGATTGAAATATGTTGACAACAATTGGATGGATTTCCATAAAATTTACATTCATGACTGTTCATCTACTTTTCTTCAGTACTCAATCTGTCTTTTACTAAAGTTTCCAGTATAAATGAGCATTATGGGCTTACGTGGCAGTTCGTCTTCCTGTATCTTGCGTGTGTTTTTATTTTCAGGAGAAGATTGAAGTGCATTGATGGTTGTGGGAACCAACACTGTTTGCAATGTAAATACTGAGTCCTGAATTTTCTCATTAGCCTCAAGAATTTACATCATCAGCAATCAGCAATTCTTTCTTCTCAAATAAACTTGCTCATTACTTAAAGCATCTAGACATTGCTTGCCTGACCTCCTGCAACCTTTGGGTAAAGTGTCACGGATCAGGATAATTTAATGCAAGCTGATAGCTCATTAGAATGCAAACAGACACAGGCAGTGCTAAGCTATGTTTAACAGATTGGAAAATACAAGCCACACTGCCAGTTTTGCTCAGATATGCGACAGGTTATTTCATGATTAGTCATGGTCTCTTATGACTCACCCTGCAAACACTGACTGTTGGAGAGGGAGTTCAATCTCCTGCCAATGTCACACTGACTAACAGAGTTAGAAGAAATATCCAAACTGCTATAATACACACTTCACTCACTCTGTCCACCGAGGAGTTCAAACCACAGTTACATTGTCTGAGATTTAAAGTTACAGGAGGCAATCTAACATCACTCTGCAGCCATTGTCTGAGTCCCACAAAGACAGGCTGCCATTCGAACCATGTGAGTTGTACTTTCATACATTTTATGACTTATGATTCTAGTGTGTGTGTGTGTGTGTGTGTGTGTGTGTGTGTGTGATTTTCTCTGCTTATAGCTAAGATGTCTGTCTACCAAAAACATTTAATGCAGTAAATATATCAACTATATTTCCTGTAGAATGATTTCATTATATGCCATCAAAGAGTTGAATTTTTAAAATCAAACCAATGATACATTCTCTCACAAATCCTACGATTGGTTTTAAAATTCTTCGACAACATCCTTCTTAATAGCTGTACTTCATTGTTACTGGTTTGTGTTTTTATTTGATACACTCTTTCCCTAATAGCATTTACTTCACTCAAAAGTTATTACAAAATAGTGAATGGTTTTTGTTATTGTTTCGAGTCTCATAATTGTAAGTATAAATTTAGCTTTGAATAACCTAATTGCCTCAGTGTTGCCAGTAAATCAAATCCACTCTATTGTTTGGTGAAATCAGTCCTCATCCTCGACTCATTTACCTCCCATAAGGTTTATTCAATAACAGTAAAATTCTTTACTGAGTGGAGTTCATTTTTTTTCCAAGCAGATGTTTTATTGCCACGAAACCGACACATACTGAGCCAACACACTCATTAAAGTCTTAATTTGTGGCTTTAATTTGAGTATCATCTTCACACACAATACATTAAATGCCTGCTTTGTTAAAAGTAACTGACTCTATTTTGTTGTGAAATTCGACTTATTGTCAACATCCTCGACGGCTCCTTCAAGCAGAAAAGACTTATTTTATGATAGAGCTTTGCCAATTACCTGGTAGCGCTCGTGCATTTTAACAGAGGTGCTGTTCCCTCACTCCTCCTCCCCTCCGATGGATTAAAACCTCTAAAACATTAAAACCCCTCGTACTGTGCTTTAAATAGGTTGCAGGGAGCAGCGTTCTGTAATTGTGGAAGTGAAAACAATGATCATTATTAAATTATAATAAAAACTACATCTGACACTTGTCTTCTTCTCTAAGAAGCACTATAATATTTATGACACTTTCTAAGTAATCTTATGTCTTACTTTAAAAAGAATGAACGTTCACAGACGCGACAGGAGTGCAATGACTCCAGAACCATTCTCATAATAAAGTGAAGAAGCTTGCCGACTAAAAAGTTAATTTTGTAATTTATATTTAAAAAATTGCAAGCAATAGCAAGTTCATAACAAGGCCTCACAATTTAGGCTACCATCTCAGAGATGACCTAGAAAATATGTGCTTCTGGTTGGAAAGCAATTTTCACTATTTCCTAGTTGAGATTATGTGAATTAATAATGTAGGACTTGATTACTGGTTTTTGACACAGTTACAGTAAATCTTGGTTAGCCTGTTTGTGCTGTTTTCAGCAATGGGTTTGAAGTGTTTCATCCTGTCTACACTTTTCTCTGTGTCACTCCAACCATGTATGCATATACATAATGGTATGGTTGGACAAACATCTCAGATAATGTATAAATACTATATGTGGGGAAAAATGTAAACAACTATTTTTTCCTCAACAAAAAGTGTTGAGAAGAAAACAGGACAAATATTTCACCCTAGCTTCATCCCACTTTGTGTGTCAGAGGTAGACTGAGGGGAAAGCCTTTATTGCAGTAGTATAAGCAAACAATAAAACTGAAAGATTTCTTTAAAAGTGCTATCAGAAAGGTTGTATATCAGCCTGAAAAAGCCTTGGTGTGATGACCGATTTAAACAGCCATAGGCAGTTTCAAACTCCATAATAACAAGATAAGAGCGGGGCAGAAGGATGCATTTGCAGTTAAAACTGAGTGTCATATCCACCGAGGATCCATTTGCATTAGAGAAGAGAGTTTATTTTTATAATAATAGTCAATTTGTTAAAGAGGATGTTTTGAAATAATGTTCATACAAAGGCTATTTATTGAAATAATGCTATTTCAAAATGACTTTGTCACTACCCAATGAAGTAATCACAGCAATCACAATATGCCTGCAGGTGAAGTAACCAAGAGCAGATATAATTATGGCAATAAATGGTGTAAAAGTGGGGTCAGAGGCTCACCAAGAGGCTCGGTACTTCTGCACAATGAGTGCAGTGGGGGAGTGTGGAGATACAAGATAAAGTCTAAATTGTCTCACACTGGCAGTTAGAGCCTCTGTTCTCTCTCCCTTATTTCTAGGATGATATTCAGCGTAGCGTCTCTAAAGCACTATCCATTTTTGGGACTAACATTATGCAAGACTTGATTACCAAGTGGTCAGTCCCCACCCTGCTCTGACTGTCCCTCTGTGCCCCACTCTCCATGGGAACATGGTGGGTTTCGCTTGACACCCAGACCACGCAGCAGCTGAGCCTCAGATAAATGCTAGTCTATGCCGGCTCCCGAGGGGGGGGAGGCCGGGGCTTCCTAGTCCCTACTGCAGGGGCTGTGTGAGAGGAGAAAGGTTACATTCAGTTTACATCATAAAGGCTAGACACACACACACAGAGGCCTTCACATGCAGAGCCTGCCTCTATCTGGCTTCGTTTCTGTCTTTCTGTCACTCTCTCTAACACTCACAGACACAGTGACACATTCACTTATACATCATTCACTCGCTGTTGCTCTCACAAAGTCAAGCTCTCACTCTGTTTGGTGCTCAATAAAATTATAACTCACTGTAATGAAGAATTTAGGAAGAAGGACTGCATGCAATGCGGCTCTGCCTTTGTGTCTGTCTACACTGCACTGGATTGAGCATCTACTACATCAAGTGTTATAGGCGTATGATGATTGGCTTATATATGTTGCACAAAGGTCTTTACTTCTGGTTGGATCATATCAAATCTAATGCAGTTTACCCTCTATAAAACAGGCCTGGCATTCAATCTTAGCTAAGCCACATGAAGCAGTTTACAGCTCTTTAAAGAAGGACCATGTGTGTTCAGTTTACACATGCACTGAAATTGCAAATTGATTTAATGTTACCAGGAAGAGGTCAACAAACACAAAACTGCCTAATTGACAAGGAATAAGTAGAATCAAACATAAACAACAAACACATAGGGGGTTCATGAATATTCAGGCAATTACAGCTGCCTTTGGAGCTATGCTTGTTGTGCCAATAGGCCTGTCATAATATTAAAGTCCCTGCTCGTTGTTGTCATGTAATTAAGTAAAAACACTCAAGTCATATATAAAAGAAAAAATGTCCGTCATTTTACCTTGTTATATGGTACATTTTGTACCATGTGTGCCACCATGGATTGTCACAACTGCCTCACATACAAGCAGAAGGAGCAGCCTCTCATATAGTCGATACAAAGGGACTGTGCTTGGCGTACTATGAACAGCAGACGATACATCACTCTTGATATACTTCAACTTAAGATGGATTTCTGTACTTGAGGTCACAACTGTCGTCTTTTACCTTCAGCCAGTGCAACCGACTGCTGTCTTCATGTACTGGTGCTGCTTCTGTGGCCTGATAAAAGCCCAGGTACAAACACTATACTCTCTCCCCAGCCCACTACTGTTACCTATTAAAACTCACGATCCATATAAAATTGGCATTCAGCTGATTAGTTTATGGAAACAGGGTTTAACAAAGCACTCGGACAGCGGCAATGTTCTGCATAGCAATAATACACAAAGCCATCCTGAATAACCATCTTCAATGATATGCCTGAAGATTGTTGTTTACAGACTTATTTATGTGAATATCATACACTACACGACTTAAAAAATGAATAATTCTATTGAGGTAAATTTCAGGAAAAGCCCGGCTACCTCACTTATATCACACAAAATATGCCAAACTGAATCTGCCACTCACACAAACTTAATCTGAGGCAAGTCGGTTATTTATTGTCATTTCATATTATTATATCTATTATTATCATTATTGCAACAAAAAGTTTATAGCAGTGAATTTCAATCCTCTTTATGGGACATCAGAAACTCTGTGTCTCATAGTTTGTGTTTGCATTAGTGCTTTACCTCTCATCTAGGACTCGCAAACCTCCTAAGTGTGTCTGCAGGTACACAAGCCACAGTATTTTTCTACAATAGAGTAATACTGTATGTGAGCTGGATAAAAATTTGTCACAGAAACCCAGCTTTGCATTTCATATACTGTATATGCCTTGCAAATAGAGCAGTGATCTCTCTGTTCCTGTATCTCTTCCTCACACTCAAACAAACTCTCAATTTTCAGCCTTTTTTTTTCTTATTTCTCTCTATCTTCCCCTTCTCTTTGTCACCTCCTCTCTATTCCTGGCTCATACTCCGGTCATTGTACAACAAAGCACCAGTCTCTGCATGCTCAGCAAAAGAAAACCTTTACTTTTTTTTCTTTGCTCCCAATTCATTTTGATAGATTGTTCACTCACTTTCCTCTATGTTCAATGAATAATAAAAGGATCTGCTCAGCCACCTTCCTGTCGTGAAGTAAGGTGCTGTCTGCTTTTTACATTTTTCCTCAGATGCAATTGTAATGCAGATAATGATATATTCATGACACACGTGTGTGTGTATTCAATTCTCACCTGATTTAACTCTCTGTACAGTCTGTCTCAAGTCTGCTGTGAGCACCTTTGTTGTTTGGGCAGTGATACAATACTTTGCAACTCCAAGACTATTCAGAGGTGGGTTTAGTAAACGGTAGAAAGAACAACAACATCCAGCACATTATTTACAAAAAGATGTACATTTATTTTTGCCTTTACACCCTTTGAAGTCCACAATTATGTTATGTATTCAATAAAACCACCTGACACATGACAAGCGTATACAAGGTGCAGGAGGTGCTGGATGAAAGGAATTACAAATGATTTGGCTCCTGCCTTTTAAAATCAGTTTTGAAAAGTCCTGATTTATAATAAGACAATTAGATTACCATGTATCTTCCATGTACAGACTCTAGGAATACAACAGTTTGCTGCTCTGTGCCCACTGCAATAGGAGTCATTTCACACCAGGATGGCTCATATCTTTGCAGCTTACAAGAGACACACATGTGTGATTTTACTTTGCTGTGGGCTATAGCATTGTGAATTCAATATAAATCAATACTAGATGTCAGACATCTCAGAAAGAATATACGGTGTCTTTTGTAAAATACAGTTACATATTTTATTCTGTTTACTTATTCATTTGAGTATGCTCTTGTGTTGTAAAACCAAAACAAAGTATATCTATAATATGCAACACCCCAAACACTTTTCATATCTAAACTTGATGACTTGTTTGCAGAGTTAGTTCAGCTGGGATCAGGATCAGCTCTCTAAACACATTCCCCATCCAAAATAAACAGAGACTGTGATACAATCAGCCAATGAACATACGTGCACCCCTGCCAAGCCTGCAAAATCCTACAAACCTGTTATTAATATTAATCTGGTTGGTTTACATCACAGCTGCATCAAAGGTTTTTGCAAGGTGTTTACTGGGGTAATGCAAGATGGCTGCTAACTAATCTTTAATGTTCCCAGTGTTGCAGGGGAGTATTCCTGGGAGTATTTCTTGTTCACTCATCTTCTCCAGCAAGAGTTTTGAGTTTTTCCACTCAACGCTCCCATGCAAAACATCAGGGATTTATTTATTTGTCATTCCTTTAATGCTAAAGTAACAATGATAATATGTTGTTTTTATTGTGACTTCTATGGTTTCTGCAGCTGCAGCAAGGCCTACCAGTGAGGAGCAAATGGTGTTTTTGTCCTCCCACAAAAGGAAATCTGCACTGATAAAGCAAGTGGTGAAAGCTCTTCAGAACATCAGTGGTTTGGTTTCTACAGTTAATTACAGTTGTTTATCCTAGTGTCAGTATCCTGATGTTTAACTGCTAATTGGTCCCTAAATTGTCAAAATTAACAATTTGGGTTATTAGTGTGATTAGGAGAAACTAAATTCCTGAATATTGAGTTATAAGTTTTTATTACACAAGACAGTGGTTTTTAAATCTAGGGTTGTGATTTGTTCATTTGGACATCAATATCTGTCCAATCCTTTTCCCAGACTGAAGAAAACAGGCTTTCAAAGTTTCAGCACCATGGAGAGAAGCACACTGAGAGACTTGTGGTGCATTTCATTAGTAGCTTAACGAGCCTTTGCTCACTTCCTCTTGGGGGAGTGCTGACCATCATTGACTCACAGTAACTGCACGGCACAGACAAAACAACGTTTCTGTCTTGAGTCACCATTGAGAAGTATTTGTAAAGTCTGCGGATAAACAGGGTATCTCACACTTTGTGGAAAAAAAGAGCTACAGACATGTCAAAACACTTGGCTAATTAGCTGCAAATGCACCATCAACTTTCGAACCACTTTCAATTGACCATATAACTGATATTAAGAGATAAATGCCTCATTGTGAAATGTGATGTGAAATAGTCACAGTTTTTCTTACAATGGTGCTGACACCATCCTCTCACCTCATAGCCAATTGCATACACCTTGCCTCCTACACCGAGACCTAGCAAACTTAACTATAAGCTCCTGTAAGGCAGAACGGCATCAGTGTTAAAGTTATTTGAACTGGAGGCTGCTGCTGTAAAAAATAAAATAAAAATCAAGAGCTGTACTTTGAGAGATGTGAGGAACAGCCTGTCAGGTGAACAACCCAGCTCCCAAGGCCAATCAACATCACACTTTGTTTCGATCTGACATAATTTCTGTCAGAAGAGTTCAAATATTATATTTGTCATAAAGTAAAGTGAAGCTTTGTGTTTGTACAAGACACTAGACTACACTTTACTGGGAAAACACACGTCCCTCACATAAATCATAAATACAGAAAAATCAATGAATAGAGACAATGTTTCCTGAATAAAAGTTCAGTACAGTTTTTAACCTACATCACAGATTAAAGAGAAGCTGTATCTTTTCACCATGTCATGTCGTGCAGTTTTGTTCACTGTTTGGTTAATTTTCTCACAGTAGAGTAAGGTAGAGCTCAAATGTGTAATCATCAGAGACAAGCTGAGCTGCTAGTGTCAGGAAGGACACTCATGTTCCAGTTGTAAGTTTTCCTCCTACATTTGGGAGTCTGGATTCTCGAGTTCCAGATTCAGCCTCACTACATACTGGAGTCTGGACTTGATGTATTTTTGCATTGTGACAGGCTTGCTGTAGAAATGCAGTCTCACAGGCCAGGTGGGTAGCATGTGCAGCTTTAAGGCGAAGAACCTAAACAAGTTTCCATCTGTCTATCATGTAGTATCAGTTTGTTGTTGTTTTTGTTCGCTATTACTCCAGGAGCTAACTGTCTAACTTCAGTAGCAGTTCTTACACTTTCCATGCACAAAATGCCATGATGAAACAAATAAGACATCTTGAAAAAAGTCGGCACATCATTTATTTATCTTACTAAATTAGTTTGCATGATTTATATTTGATTTAAAATTGAAGTCTTTGGGCTTTCACACACCTCGGGCAGTTACATCAAAATGAATTGTTAAAGCAGTGCAGTCAATTTGGCTCAAGAGGCATACACTTTTCAACAATCTGCAACAAATACATAACACAGCAGAAGTAGCTACTTTAGTTTATTTATTTGATCCGACATCAAGGTTATCCACCTTCAAAAAACAGTGAGCACTCCTAAGTTGGAATATGGGGTGGGTTTTTTCTGTCTTTGGGACAACATTGTGTGAGTGCAGCATAAGGGCATGTGTTTTCCATTTTAAACCAATCTTGGATCCTGGCCTCTCTCATTTAATGGTCACTCACATGAAATATGGTGCTAATTAATGTTAAGTGCTGAGCTAAAGTGAAGGAGGGCATGACAAATGAATATTGACGCACTTCATAGGCCTGTGTCCAAATTCACTCCCCCATTTACTACACTTTGCACGACACTTAGCCTCTGAGGTTTTATTAGATTGTCAGAATTTCAGTGTGAAATTTTTTGTTGTGTCAATGGCCTGACAATGTTTTCTGCTAAAAATTCAGTGAATCACATTTGATGGGTGTGAAAATTACAACTTGTTTACTTTTCATTTCCGAGTACACTCCTGCTTGTTGTTTCAGGAAGGTTGAAAGAGAGGTTTCAGGTGCAGCCTGAAGTTTGAATTTTAAAGACCCAGGATGAGTGAAGCACAAAGAGACAGTGTTTCAGTGTTTCTCTTTGTACTCCCAGAGGGGCCAACTGAAGGGATGACAACAGTATACAGATATGGTCTTCCTCCGCATATAATTATTTCAATAAAATACAAGTAGCATCTTGTACAAATCTTTAGAAATTAAGACTCGCTGTGATGAATCAAGTCTCTTATATTTTTGTCTGTATGGAGGAAAAGTACAGAATCATTTGCTGGCTGCTCTCTTAAAGTTACCTTCACAGGGGTTGCATTTATATTGTCATGTAAACCAGGATGTGTTATGTTCTTTCCACCATATTTCATTAAAATCCCTTCAGTAGCTTTTGAGATATTCCACTGACAAAAACAAATTAAAAAAAAAAAATAAAGCCTCACAAAATGTCTGGAGGATGCCAGTCTGGTACACAATTAAGTTTGGACACTGTGTGTTGTAAAATAATTAAAAGACAGTTCCTAAACACACCTGTGCATATACAGAGGTTCAAACACAAGTAATATAAGCAGGTGTGAGTGGGTTTTAATCCATTTCTGTCACAGTGAGGTGCAGTCCAGTATGGGCTCGTATGCAAATCCTTTATTACTAAAACTCTTCCTTTTCTTCAGGAAATTTTCTATTAACCAAACAAGAAGCTTAAATTAACGCTCTGCTGTATAGACCATATGTCAGGCGGAGCAATTGAAGCGATACAATCAGAGAATAGCAGGAAGTCAAATGGCTTGATACAAAATTAATTTATATTATTGGACAATGTCTCGTGACTCTCAGTCTCTTCTGTGTTAAGATGAGATGACTGCGCAGCTTTTCACAATGACAGCTGACCTACTGGTATCTAAAATCTCTTGTCTGAGAATGTCGCACATCATCATTATTGAGCAGAATCATTAATGTATCAGGTATCATTGTGTAGTAAATAGGAAGCGAGACAGACAAATACGCAACCTTTGTCCTCAATTCTACACCAAACTGAATGAATATGAAGGTGCGGTTCTGGATAGATTGGACAGTTTACAGTAAAAACCACTACAGATTCAAACAGCTCATAATCATTTTAAAGCACATTATTTTATAAGCCCTAAATGTATAATATAGTATAAAAATACTCGTGAATATAGAGAGACTGGCTTGTAAAACTTCCATCCATTAAATATCATCATATTCAACATTTTAAGTATTTCCAAGAAGGGTTAAATTGCTGGACACTGCACAAGCCATAGTCATAGCAACCGTAAAATTCGTCATGCAATTCTGCCGCAGCTTTCTTTAATGTTTAAATAATGAGCCAAGACAAGCAGATCAACACAAACCCATAACGAATACAAGGCCTCCTCCACGGCCAGCTATTGTCCTCATGCTTTTTCAGGCTCATCATTAAAATCAGGCGATTAGATAATTGAGGAAAAACACCTCAACCAAGCAAATGTAATTTTTTCATGTTGTTTTTTCTTATGTCTAAATGCCACATATAGACCGTACATAGGCGGAGGCAGATATTTCACACAATCCTCTTTCACGCTTTTTTTCCCCTCTTTTTGTTTCTTGCATCAACGTCGGAGAATTGTGGTTGCTCAAATTCAAGAGTCTGTTGCTTTTTTCTTCTTGTTAGTGGGTTTTCACCCCCATTGTAAGTATGGCTGCTGCTCTTCCTTTCCAGGAGACATGCTGAGGCTAGTAAGCTGAGCTAAACAAGCAAATGGAATCTATTTTTGCAGACACCATGTGCAGCCAGCAATATACAACCTACTGTCACATGCAGCATCTTCCCAGAGAGGAGTGCACGCCGTCAGCCAAGACACCAAAGTTGCTATGAAAAAGAAGTGAAAAATCATGTTTAATCAAGGTGTGAATTCTGAGCTGGAAATGCTGTGTGAGTAAAGCTGCATTCAGAGCCCCCCCTCAGATAACTGAACTCCTTCTATTGTGATGCTGCTATAGATGAACCCACCTCTTTAAGCACTGGACGCTCTCTTTTTATCACAAGTGCACAATTGAAATATCTCTACATATAAGAAAAAAAAAAGAATAAGTGAGTGTTTCTGGTTTTGTTTCATTTGGATTATTACTCAATGATTCTGCCGGTTATCTAGTTTATACATGTACGTGTTGGTGGAGCCACTGTGCATTGCAGCGCCTTCATATTTTTTTTACTCTTTCTCCTTTCCTTGCACGGTCTAAGCCAGGCTTATTTTAGGTGTTGTCGCTTTGAGCCTAATGAAATCAACCAAACATCACAACTGCAGGCCATGCCTTTCAGAGGATGCTCGCATTATGAGTAATTAATCTGAAAGTGCTATGATTAATCCTGCTACTTTACCTCCTGGGGCGAGACTGGATGTCTGTGAAAAATCGTCTCTCACAAATCCTCCTGAGAACAAACATGCACATTTAGGTTTCTTAAGTCTTTAAAACGCTGTACACGTCTTCTCACATCATGTCATTCGCAAGTTTGCAAAAAACCTCTTGACTTGTGCTTTTTCTATAAGAAAATTCAAACACAGTCTGTTCATAGTATATATGCATTTATATGTATATATTTTTTTTTCATATGTGCAAAAATAATATGATTATGTAAATGCACAGAGTGCTGCCAAAGTGGGAAAAGGGGTTGAAAATAGCCTGTATGAAAATGCAAATATAAGATTATTTTGGCCTGGAATTGTAGAAATGGCACATATAGGACAGTTATTCCATTTCTGAAATCCTAGAGGAGTCAAGTGAAATTTATTTTAAAAATATATTTCATGTATATCCTGTGAGGTGTCCCTAGTTATGTGTTAATAGGAAGAGATGCGTGGGATGCTCAAGTTATTAAGTGACCAAGGACAACACAAGGTTACACTCACCCAGCCTTCCCCTTCCTGTTGTCCAGATAGCATGGCTTTCATCATGTTGAGCAACCCTGAAGCACGTAAACTGATTAATGCAAGCCTTTCATTGTAGACAGCTCTCAACAAGATATCATCGCTGCCTAGAAAGATGTTCATGTGTTGGAGAGCCTGACAGTCCAGATCACTGGCTATAAATCATCCCACTCCAACTTCTTACACACAGTCCTCATGGTTTCTAAAAATGAGGTACTGCTTTTACTTGGATGTTATTTGGATAATTTCTTCCTGAAATTATTTGTCTCGACTGCCCTTCTTGAGTCGTGTTAAAAGAAAAAATGGCTGAAGCCTTGACAGTAGAGAGAAAATTGACTCTTCTGTTGGCGTCATCAGAGGATTATTCTCCACGCTTGTCAGTGTGTTTCTACACCAAACAGTCATTACTGTAAATGTGTGTACATGTTAAAGCCAGGCAGTGCTCTGCATCATCGCTATTGTCTGTTTGACTAAGCTGGCGTGCACTTTCTGGCATTAAGATTAACTGAGAAACATATAGAAGAGGGTGCATATAATGGATTGAACTCTCCCTGTGATTCAGATTGGACAGATGTGAAAAATAAAAATGCACACAGCTTCTTTAAATTTATTTATGTTCATAATACCAGTAGATGAGTGTCTACATGCTGTTAGGGCACTTGCCATTCCAGAGTGTGATGCACTCACCCCTCCTCTGTTCTTTTTGTTCAATCAGCCTCGCTCCCCCACACGCCCCACCCCCTCCCCTGCTTGAGTAATGGCCTGCGTCGACTTCTTGTCACTATGAGAGGTGGTGCTGCATGGCTTGCCTCTGTCCTCCTGTTTCCATGCGTGTCCTTTCAACCGACTAGGCAATCCCAGCTGATATCTCTATCGACCGTGATTTAGCTGATATAGCTGCAGTCTCCCTTTACTTCTCCCCCCTGCAATCTCTTCCTCTCTGTTTCTCCTCTTCGGCTCCATCCTCTCGCTGCTTTCCATCCCTCCCCACTTCGTCCCTCCCCTAATAATGTGTTCATCTTCTCAAGTGTCAATACATTCTAATTC
>OOFC01029086.1:40238-53588 GCA_900323345.1 Pseudochromis fuscus | reverse complement strand
CCCCACCAAAAAAAAATAAAAACCTGGGCTGCTCAGAAACTGCCAGAATACCTCTGAACTCAGATCAGTCGTAGCTGGGAATAAGTTCTGCATGGTTAAACAGCATGAGAGCAGAGAGCTACTGAGCTCTCTAACAGAGGGGTGACTTGTATACAGATATGAGGTGAACACATCAGGCAGGGGGGATTAGAGCAAATTGATTTGGAGTGTAAAAACAGCCAAGGTATGGCTGGGAAAAGAGAGGTTTTAGATTGAATTTTGATGCAAGCTCTTGATTTCTTCAAAATGGATTACATACCACAGCCTATAACTTCCTCAGCTTAAGGGAGCCGGCTGTATTATATCATTTTGACAGGTATTTGTGTTTCCATCATTCATGCCTATCGCAGCTTTCGAGTCTTCATGTTAGAAGCACGTCCATACCAATACCCTTGTGTTCATTCTGTAACAGCTCTGACAGCTCACCTAAATCAGGCTCCTCCTCTGCAGTATGATTCCTACGTGTTACTGCCAGGACCCGCAAGCCAGCGCACTGTGAATCTGTAGCATGTATTTATTCACACAACCCATTTACTTGCCTCACTATTTCCCTGTGTGTTTGCGCCGTGGCTGCCTGTTTTCTCTTTCGCTGTCTCTTCCTGTGTCTCCCTCCCTCCTGCTATCGCTCACCCACCCTTTCGCTCCCCCCCTCCTCACTCATTTGCTCACAGACTCTCTTTCTCAGACACACACACGCACACAAACACACACAGAGGCACATGCTGTGCCTCACTGGATCAGAGCCTCTGACTACAGTATGCCTTCAGAAGAGCTCCTTTATCTTGCATTCATTAGACCACAACTCCAAGCCAAGGTTATTTTTGCTGGGGTCCAGACTCTCCTGGAATTTCATCCATCCGGGATTCATTATGATACGACGGTGCTTTTTAATTAGCATAATTTTTGCTGCAGCAGTCCAAGGCTACATCTCAGTCTCTGCCATTCAAGCCGTCTGATCTGAGGAGAATCACCTGCCCTCCTCCAGAGACAGACACATGCAGCTGTCACGTTAACCGTCCTCCGTCGGAGGCAGCACAGCAGATCTGGACAAGGTAACGGGAGAGGATAAAGGAAAGAGGAGCAGCAGTGAGGGGAATGCAGCAGTAGTCGTTACTGCATGAGACTGAGCAGGTGGCGCGTGAGGGAAGGATCATACGTTCATTTGAAATAGAAACACTACAGCTGCATTGTGGTAGATCTCTGCCAAACCAGAGGTTGCCGTTCGCTGGAATTGCTGCGCCTGTGAGAGACTGAATGAGGAGCTGCTGAGAGATTATTTATTTATTTTCTGGATTTTCTCCTTTACCGCGCTGCTGCAGATACTGCTCCCTCTCTCCCCCTCTCTCTCTTTCTCCCCCCTCCCCATCTCTGTTCGCTTCCCATTCCCTGGCTAAAGGGGAACAAAAGCACTGGTTCCTGCATCTTCCTTTATCAATGCATCCTCACTTGTGCGTATTTTTTTATCTGCTTGAGATTTTTTGCTTAATGAAATGATCCAGTTTCCCACAGAAGCGCGTTATGTCTTCTACTGCGGTGGAGGGGCACTCTTCTTAGTGGGCAGGCTCAGCTGCCCTCAAGCTCTACCTGTGGGCGATGGAGACTCTTATCAGAATTCTTATCACATGAATCTCTGTCCTGCCTCTTTTTATGCCGAATATCATGGTTGAGCAACATGCCTCTTTAAAAAATACAGTTGGATTCGTCTCCATTCTTCATTTGGATGTGTATCTTCGGTGCATTTTGGATACACCCGACTCACTTTTGGAAGAATGTGCTTCGGGATGGTTTTCAATGAGGTTTTAAAACTGGCTTTTTTGTGCAGTAGACATCTTGTCGTGGAAAAAATGTTAACCAAGAATAGATAAGTTGGTTGCTTTTCAGTGTCTTCCACAAGAGCAATTGGATTTTGACTGCTTCTGTGATAGGGCTGTTTTTCTCTTACAAATTCAAAAGGATATTTTTTCATCATCAACTCCAAAACCAAACTGAAGGATTATGAAAGAAATGGGCCCAGATTGCCACTGAGATGCCCTGTTGTCTTCAAGTTGAACTGTCACAGGCCAAATCTTGGCCAAGTTGTCTGTCCTGGGCCCATGTAGATCTAATATACATGGGTAGACTCTTTGCAGCCACCTCTGTGCTTGGACAGCGGAGAAGCTGGTCACGGTTTAGCCTCGGCATGGGCCTAAGTTACTGTTCAAGACTAGCCTTTTGGTTCGCCTTGCTTACTGTACTCCCCATCCAAACTGGGACGGCACGTGTGTCTTCAAGTCTCAGTACCACACACCATGTCCACCACTTCCACAATAAACATGGTACTGTTCCAATTGCTATCAACAGGATGCCTTTTCTTACCCGAGGGGGCCATGGTAAGACATTTCCCTCCAAGATTCTCACTTGCTGCTTGCTGTGTTACTTTGCTCTGATAGCACCAGAAACCGTAATGATATCAGATAGCATGTTTTTGCTGTCTGACATATTTGTTTTGTTAGAGTTGGCATTTTATTTATTTATCGGTGGCGCCGCTGGTGGCTCTCCTGTGACATACAGTGGGAAGATGAATCGTTCACCAACTATGGATGGGCTGCAGCCTCTGTGCATCATTAAACCTCTTTATCTGCCCATCAGTATCAATAGTGGTTGCCCTTTCCCCATGTTGCTGTTCAAGATGCCACAGCATCATTGGAGCTCTGTTTGCTGTATTACAAATACAAATCAACGGCGTGATGAATCATCATTGCAAATCTCTTTATCTTCCCCTACGAGGTTTTTGCTTGTTTGAGCAGCATAATGCATGCATTGTAATAAAGCTTGTTTTGTGGCAAAGGTGATTGCTACAGTATACTGTAATTAGTATCACATCACTACATAAATAAGCAATTACACTGTATTTACACCATTTAATGTGAGCACTGCCTAACTCAGTCTTCAGCATTTATGGCAACATTTTAAAAACTAAATTAATTTAAAATCTGCCTTTATAATCAGCTCTAGATTGGCTATTTCATAAGATAGTATATAACTTTGTGGAGGTACATAAAGTATTGACCTATCCTCAAAAATCTACATCAATTTGACTATGCTGCTTAAACTGGCTCCTTCAAAGCACTGACACCAGAGTCATTGCTCCCTTTTATATCTCTCTTTGAAATTTCTGTCGTAAGACTCACTTTTCTGTCTTATAAAAAGAGACCCGATGGATTTGTAGTGTCTTTTTCACAGTAGCAGTTTTTGTCGATTGCAAAAGGGCTAAAACTGTGATGAATTACATCTGCGTTATTATAGCCATATCATTCTGGACCAGGCTTTTACAGGCACGGCACAGGCTGTGATCAAACAAGCCTATAAAAAAAAAAAACACTTCAAAGAACTCACTGATAAATTTTCAATTACCTCTATTGTAGATTTTGTACTGTGGGTTGTTATGAAGTATGTGCTTCAGAGCAAGAAATTCAATTTACTGCAACATAAATGATGTAGACAGCACTTATGATTTACAAGTCATGTCCACAATAATGCACTCTGTAGAATGCATATATAGATTTTGGTTAACATTTATTGGTGCAGTGTTTACTATAGTGGGTCATGGAACCACTCTCACAGAAATTAAAAACAATTTAAAAAGCAACTTGAAATATATGAATAGTCACAAATGTCTGAATTATGCCAACTGAACTGTAATCTTTTGGGCACTTGCTTTAATACAGCAGATATGTGAGTGTGTGAGTGTGTGTGTGTGTGCGTGAGTGTGTCTGAGTGTGTCAAGGCTAGCCAAAGACTTCTGGATGCCCCTGGGCTATTGGCTATTTATAGGCCACCTACCCTGCTGCAATGCCTCACATTCCTCATCCAAAACACAGGTTATTGCATGTAGTGTTACATTATAGTCATGTGCAGTATGTGGTGCACTCTTACACACAGACATGTTTAAATATTTAGCATAAAGTGATCTGGGTATAGCCATGAAGAGTCATCTGGTTGATGGGATAGCAGGAAGTACTATGCAAAACAGAGTGATGATGCAATGAAATAATGTTTAATGCGAAGTATCAAGTTCTGCCTGTGAACAAATGATTAGCTAATTAACTGTATATATTGATTTAAAGTAATTTAGAAATTACAAGCTGAAATTACAAGAATACTGCCCATCAGCTTTTGCATAAGAATTTAACAAACAATATTATTTTTTCTTCTCCTTGTGTTTCATGTAAAATATTTAAGATGAAAATCTCATAAACTTTTCATCCATAGCACACCATCAGATGAAAAAGCCCTGAATCTGCATGCACTGCGACTCAAAATGTGTTTAGACTAAGATAATTACTAAAATTCTGCTCAGATTGTGATTTGAAATTAGGCATTTCATTCATTATCTCCACTTTCTACACAGCCAATTGTTCATCTGAACCTCAGATGAAAAACTCAACTTCAAATCATACTTCTTATATCCACTGTGAGGTTCCTCTGCTCTCATAAACCCACAGGATGTTTTCAGTTTGAGGCTTTGTGTCTGGGTTGTTATAAAAAAGATCTTTCCATATACCTAACAAAATATTCAACATGAGTACATCAGCTATTAAAAGGAACATAACTGAGAGTGTTAAGACTACGAAAGATTTCTGATACCCGGAGAAGCCAAATCCCAACTTGAAGTGTATTATGTAACTAACAATCTCACTGTCTTCCACAGTTCATACTCCGAACCTGCAATGCTACGATAACTCAGAGATTCTGTGCAACCACCCTCAACTTGTTTTGTGCGTGCTCTTTAAATACAGTGTTGTTTCAAAGCAGGTTTTATGCTGTGATTTGCTGAACCTATCACCTGACCCTCAGTGCCAAAGACCTTGTATGCTCTCAACTGGAATGCTAGAAACATTGCACTGTGGCTGACCCCTTTATCGTGCTCCCAACACACCCGCATGTTCAACACACTCAGTAAAAATCTGCTGCACTTCATTCTCCAGGGCCCCCATGTGAGTGTAAGAACTGTCTGGCTGTGGCAAGGCAAAGAGCAGCTAATGCTTCTAGAGGGATGTCTCGAGTGGGGGAAATAGTTTAAGGAGCTTCTTTCAATGATAATATCTTTGGGCACAATTCAAAGATTTAACAGAAAGCGAGTTATCTTTAGATTAATGCATTAGTGTAAAACGAATGTTCGTCCAGAGGTTCACTGCAGTCAGATGTAGAACAGTGTTTACTTTTTTTTGCAACAAGAGCTGCAGACAGTGAAAGCAAAGGGACAGGGACATCAGGAGGTCTGTTGAAGAGTGCTCCATTACCTTCAGGTCACATATGACATTACCCTCAAGAATGATAGCAATGCCGGCCTGAATACACTTACACTCCACAAACACACAACCAATAAGAAAGCAACTTAAGCAACAGATGTTCTTTCCTCCAGCATGTACGTCCTGTTCAGATTCTTCTAGCAAATTTTATAACTCATTATGTAATGATCATCACTAGTGCTGTTCTGTAGCTGAATACAAATATTTTGATTGCACTTGTCACTTTGAATTTTTGCTGAGACTGAGGGTGAACCAAGTGGATGAGGCAAAGGAGGGCATGTATTAGCAGAAATGGGAGACCAAGGTAACCGCTGCTCTGCTCCAGATCTGCAGCAAAGCAGAACAAACACGAGAATGAAAACCAATGAGAAAAACCTTGACACAAAGGAAGTGTGACGACTGGATTCTTAGCAGAATAACCATGACACAAATACTGTATATGATTTGGTACATAGTGTATTCTGCAACTTTCTCTTCTGAAAGAGGATAAATGGTACCAACATACTAGCAACGATGAAGACTGTTAACCATCAAGCTCAGAGGAAGCATAAAAAGAGGCGCCAACAATTACATGTGTTTACTGAAGGTTCCTGCTTCACATGTAACAGTGAATGTAGCCTTAAGCCTCTAGCTTTAAGCAAAGATGAAGAGCAAGCTACACAGCTCTGGTAAGCTGACTTCTTTTTTTCTAACTTCACATCCCCAGATTTTTATTCATTTTTAAACTTGTAGTCTTCAGTTCCAACCAACATTTATCAGATTTTATGCAGCTCCCTCTGGAGCCACTAAAGCCTTTAGACAACTCCCCAAGACCCGTAAACAGACTTTGATATGTAAAAGTGATGAATTCTCCCTTTAATACAGCTCTGATGTGGCCTTAAGAGAGTGAACAGTAACTAGATAAAAATTATGCTGCATTACATGCTGCATCATTCTTTGGTAATTTGATTCCACGGTGGGAATGGTGGACTCCATCAGTAACAATAAAAACTGCTCTATATATATCAAGCTAATGACAGAATAGAAATACGCTGAAGGGCCTTTGGAGAGAAACATGTGCCAGAAATAGTATCCTAAATTGTATTTGAATTCATGACAATCTGAAGAACCATCAATTTAAAGGCAGTAAATGTTTAACATGTTTTGACATCATGTAAATCACTTGTACTAGTACAAGTACTTCAACAAGGACAGTTGATAGAGCTTAACAGAGGCTAGCTCATGTTATATGAACACAGGACTTTCTTTTTTTAAAATGAATATAGAAAATTGTAAAAGTTAAATCCATCAATATATTGAAAAAAATGTGGACATCGTTTTCTTGTCATAAAAGCTTCTCTGGTGCATTGATGGGAAATGTCTTTGTAACTTTTGCAGTGGGAGGCAGCATTGATGCAGTCTTTCAGAATTGCACTTTAGTCCACAATGTGTTGCCACAACTCAAATCACCTGAAATTTTAGTGGGAGAAAACCTGAACATTAATATAGAAGAAGAGGTTGTTTGACTTGCTCCAGACGTCCAGTTTGAGAACTGACAGCCTGGATACATCTTGCTGATGGGAGCAGAAACTGTAATTCAGCCATGATACCACTGAAGTCTGCACGTGGCTACTGCATGTGCGATTATTTAAGATTTTACAAGATTTTCCCTCTGGCTCGTGGTTGATCAAATTTAATTGAGTTGATTGATTTGATTCCTAAAGTCTGCGTTCTCTGTACTAAGTATATGTTGTCACGTTCCTACTTGAATGCCATATTTTAAACTTGAGGACCATATGTCCTCTCTGTCAGGCTTTAGGCTGCACTATTCATTTTCATCATTTCACTGAGCTGTATTTAATAGACCATGGAAGAAGTGTGCCTCAGATGCCATAAGTCAGACGACAAATTCAAACTTAATATTTCTCCATAACTCTCCATTTCTCCAAAACTGCTTACAGTTGAGAGATTTATGTGGGTTTATTTTCTTAATCGACCAGCTTTGTTTTTGCAGCAAAGTGCCCCCGTTGCCCTTCACAAACTGTCTTGCCTGATGCCTCCACAGCATACTGTATAACATACTATACTTGCACATTTTTGCCCTATAGCGGAGGCTGCTAGGCCATTCAGAAATGTTTATTGACTGTGGAGAAAAAACCTCCTCTATATACATCTATAGGTGCATTTGAAGTATTAAAATCACAGGTCATAATCACCAGAAATGGTTTAAATGGTGATGAGTAATTTACTGTTTATTCCACTTCTTGGTGTTTGTAATGTTACAGCTGAAGCTGATTGCGTTTTGTATGATTCATGATTATTCTAGTCTCCTAAAAGTCATAATTAGACGCATTATGCGAGGTACTTCTCACTCAGGCCACAGGAATTCTCTATAACTGCAACTTCAGGGCTTTTTGGGCTTTTTTTTTTTTTAACCTTTTCCCATCTAAAATGTTACATGTTATGCAAATTATCAGCAGCATCTCAGTGTATTTTGCAAGTCCTATGAGCACGTTGCCTTGTCTCTTGCGTATTCAGCTGGCTGAAAGCACAAATTAAAAGGACACCATGTTTGAGTGGGTAGCATGAATTTTGGCACAAACAAGAAATCCATACTGCTGCGTTTGTTGTGTGGAGATCCATTAAGACATGACAGCCACTCATGGTTGGTTTAAAGACATTTGAGGAGCTCCATTGACACCATTACAATGAATTTAAAAAGCAAATGAATCTCTAATATCACTCCATGGTCTTTCAGGCCTCCATAATATATTCAACAGGCACAAGAGCTTTCATGTTCTTACAGTTTAATTTGTACAGTGAAAGCGCTCATCAGTTCACATACAGTATATATAGAGAAGATGGTCGGTACCATGAGTATGGCTGTTTACAGCATAATTAATTATCAAGGTTCCCAACTAATAATGATGTGATATACAGTACACACTTTGCAGTGGAGAATCTCCAAGGGAGCCTTATTACCGGAGCACAGATGCATTTTACGGCCATGAGAGAAGAGCAGAGCGCTCCCGTGAGATAGTCAGCAGAGAGGGAGAAGAGAGCTCCTTTAAGGGAGCTGTGATGTTTATAGTAATAATCTTAACAAGACAGATTTACTGCCGGCTTTATTTGATGCAGGTCTGCCTCAGAAAAGAAAAGATAGGAGGAGAGAGAAGAGCAAGGCAGAAAGGTGTAATGAAATGCTTTAACGTTATGACTAATGCAGGAGTTCCTGATGTCTATAGACAGATGCTTCCATGTTTTCCTGCAGATGCATTAATATTCCATATTTCATGATGCACATAACAGAGGTGCATGTTAGTCCTTTTCACCCTCCCACCAACTCTGTCTCTGCTTATTTTGCCACAGCACCACACAAACTCCATGTGTGCAGTAGCTGTTTGTAGTGACAAGGATAAAACATTTTTCTTAAGGGATCAGTTCACATTTTTCCAAGTCTATCTCTAAACAATACTGAGACAGTTTTTGGTTGTTGTATTTATTCCTCCTGTGTGTACCAGCCCTAAAGAAACACCTTCAATTTGTTTTTCTTTCGTTACTGATCCAACTCCTTTAACTCCTTCAGCCCTAGGCAAATTTTTCACTTGAAGAAACATCCCTAAAACTTTTCAGTAATGGCTCCAAAGCCAAAATGAACAACCTTAAATACCTATGGATGCAACACACTTGGGAGAATGTGAAACAGAATAAGACTTTTTATTCGTATCACCAGCCCAGAGTGATTTTTTTTTAAAACAAAAAACGGACATTTTTACTTCTGCCTTGACAAAAGTTAGATTAGAGAGTAAATAACAGCCTCATAACAGTGAGTCAGTAAACACTGATGTTATTAAACTTGTTCTAAAAATTCTCAGCAGAAATCCAACAAATAATAAATCCATTTTAGTCATCACGGGACCAGGTGGCCTTTTCACAAAATGTGCCATGTAACCTTCAAAAAAATGGAGCCAGTTGCAGTTTTACAGTAGATACAACCTGTTCCCTCGTACAGGAAGGGTGGAAAAGAGGTAGTATATGAATTTATATTGATGCTTCCTACACCAAATTTGATGCCCTAAGACTTCAGTTGTCCTACTTGTACTATACTTCAAATAACACCTATAACAAACTTAATCTGGTGTCTCTTATTTTTCACACACTCCTTGTTCATAATACTGAAGTTCCTGGTTCAAAACTCTTTAGTTAATGAGCTTAAGCTTATCAAGTTATACAGAGAATTAATGTTAATTAGTGAAAGCTGATATGACCTGCCATCGGCGTCCTTTGTAATTGTAACTGGTGAAAGCAACTGGCCGTGCCAGTTAAAAAGGAGAAGCTGCAAACATCACAGCCAAGCTCATCCGTGGATATTTACCAGTGTGTGTGGCTGAACTGGGGGCCTAAATAATTGGTAACATTTGTACAGATAAGAAAATGTTCACAATAAAGTGCTGGCTTTCAAAAAGAAGAGCAGCATTGCAACACTGGCTGACTGAGGCAAACATAGCACAGCAGAGTACAGTAAAGCAAAGACTGGATTTTGATCTGCTTTTTTTGGTTGTTGTTTTTATCTGTTACTGATCCACTGAAATACGTCAGATTTGCCATGATACCGATCCCTAGCATTGGCTGGGGACAGCTCTAATTTCATTGTAGGTCACTGTGAGCATGAATGATTTCTACAGTTTAGCGAAAGGTAATATGAGGCTTCAGCTGTCTGAGTCAGACAAATCAAGAGGAGACATACCAACAGTCTTCCTTGTCCTAAATTCCCATTTTGTGGTACTGTCTGTCCACTGCAGCTCAGCCAGGAAACGCTCTTGGCTGAAACACAATGAGGGAATTTAGTAGTAGAAGGCATGTAACCTCGAAAACTATTCTCTTGATCTGACTATTTTAGACTGCTGGAGCCTCATAGTACTCAAACATTTGAACTTTAGAGTGTATTAGCTAAGTTGTAGTTGCATCGACACCCATGTCATTTCATAGTCAGACTTGCTGTACATGATAATCATAGTGAAACATAAAATTTCATATCAAAACCACCAGTATGGATTTTGTATTTTAAATGTGACATATACAATTAATTATATTCATTATTTAAAAAAATGTTACCGTATTTTCCGCACTATAAGGCGCATCAGATTATAAGGGACACCTTCAATGAATGGCCTATTTTAAAACTGTTTTCATATGTAATTATAAGGCGCATAGAATAGCAACGGTTGTGTTATCCATCCATCTAGATGCAGCTGCGCTAAAGGGAATGTCAACAAAACAGTCAGATAAGTCAGTCAGTCAAACTTTATTAATAGAAAACAAACCAACGTTCTGACAACTCTGTTCACTCCTACTTCCTTTGTCACAGTTCAAAGCTACATGAACAGCGGTTTTATTTTTTTCCCCGAGGTAACGTCACAAACGTGGAGGGAACTTTTCCCAACATCATCAGTAAACACGTAAAAGAAACAGTCTGATACCGCTATGGTGAATCAAATGTTAGTGCAATCACAATATACACCCCCTGACTACAGTAGCCATAACTAACCAATATTGATCCATATATAAGGCGCATTGGATTATAAGGTGCACTGTCGGTTATTGAGAAAATTAAAGGCTTTTAGGTGGAGCTTATAGTGCGGAAAATACGGTATTTGTTTATTTTTTATACATTTACTGCTAGATTTCTTACTGATCACACTATTAAGCATAATGTGTGCAGTGATCTACCAAGACTAGTTTATTGGCTGCGTAACTTGGGTACAAAAATGTCATGAGGTTCGAGTCTCCAGAGCATCCATTTAAGAGGGGTGTTCAAGGCTATAGTGAAATTTAAAATGAAACACGCAGTGAAACTGGGTCTCAGAACATATTAACTGAACACATGGCTTGTCTGCTTTTTAGTTTGGTTTCAAGAACTAAAAAAAAAAAATCATGAAGGTTTGTATGAAGTAATCAAATGCTGCATTATAGCCATTGCATTGTCAACACAAGTAATAATGCAGGGCTGATTGAATTTATTTTATTGTACATGGGTTCATGAACACAGTAGTGATCTGAAAATTAATCCACAGTCGGTGTAAAAAGCAAAGAGGTTGATATTTGTAATTCTGCAAAGAAAGGGATTTTAGAGAGAAGGAAGGAGGGCACACGAAGAGGCCAGATGAAGATAACAGTCACTGAGACAAAGATGCTGGAAAAAGCTCTCATTGAGTCTCTTTGATGGAACTAATGCCACCGACTCACATTTGACTGCAGACATTAATTAAGATTACCTCGGTGAGACACAATTTTGTTTGGAACAGTCGCTGTGAAGAAACCTGCCCTTTCAATTAAATTCAAAAGCCAGGACTCACTGTTTCTGAGCTTCGGATGATGTGTTTGATGCGAGGGAAGCATCCAACCAGCAGTTAGTCCCTGTCAATAAGAAACCTGTGTGGGGAGAGCCCATTACACTGAGCAGGAGAGTCTTCACAGAGGGTTGAAAATGATGCTACAATTTTGCCTGAAGTGTCTCAATACCCAGATCTTAAGAGATTCAGGTATTGAAAAATACCAGTCATGAAGACAACACTTAGGTTTCAGGTGTTAAATCCAGCCCATAATAACATGAATTTGTGCCACACTATCAAAGGTAATTGTTGTTTCTGCTGTGCTACGTTTCATGATGACCCCACATCTATCGTAGCATAATGTTTTCATCTGTAAACCGCATTTTCTCTCTCTGCAGTCAGCACCTGAAATACTAACTCTGGAAAAGATAACTTAGATTGGACATCATTTACATTTGCATGAATTATATAAAATGGATTGCAGCTCTGGTTTTGATGTCCTCACACTAATGAAAAAATTTTGGAAATTTATGTTTAATTAACAATCTGAGGTGTCTCGGGGGGGGGGGAGTAGGAATACATCCTCTGGTATCATGAAAATGTGTGTGATTTACAAGCTGATCAGCCAATGAATTTTAGTACAAGCCTGCATGGATTTTCTCAGGTATTTTTACAGTTCAAGCAAGAATTGTAAATGACAAATTACCATCAATATGCTTCATTTATCTGAAGGAGTCAGGGATCTTTTGGAGTGTAGAGGAATAACTTGCATGATAAGAGTTCAAGCAGACAGTGTTTCTTCGCTTTGCACCTGCTCAGTACTGTACGAGCAGATGGATGAATTTTGATCAGATTTAAATTGATGCTTTTTTAAACACTTATATAACATTAATCGTGGACTGTTTCATATTTCACAGGAAAATAAGTCAGGCAGTAAATCCTAACATCGTTAAGTACACCATGTATCTTGATGTAAGAAAATATATATTAAAGGGCTACAAATGTTATGCTGACAAGCATCTGTACCTGTCATCAACAAAGAAGTTACGTGGTCAAAACATGTAAACAGCTCAGTGCAGATTTAAGTGCACTCTCAACATAGACAGATGAAGGCTGTAATTATTGTAGATGATGCTTAATGTGGAGATTCAGTAAGTTCTATGCAGAGAGCAGGCAAATCACAATGATGGTAAATGATACATTTTTAATGCTCAGCTAAAAAATATTTTGGCAGACATGCAACTTTTGAAGAAGCAGACATTATGTGCTCATTGATCTGACAAGAAAAGCATTGGTGCTGTGTAGAGTGCATAATGTACAATCCTGTAAACCACACACACACACACACACACACAAAGGAAATCTGTCAGTGTAATCTATTTGTCTCATCTTGGATTATGTTCTATTTTTTAAATGTTGTGAAATCAGTGTTGGGCACACCTACACCCAAACATTAGAACCACAATCCATTTTTGCCATGTAGTGCAAGAGCCATGTAGTCTGCATTGTCCCGAATCATAAAAGATATAAAATACATTATTGTGACCCTCAGCTGTTGCTTTCAGTATACATCTGTGCATGTACAGCTTCATCATACTTTGTGAACTAGGCTGTTTAAAGATGATTTAAGGGTAATGGAGGCCTCTTTGATAAATCTCCCCTCCTTCACTCCTGGTTTGAGCTTCTCTCTGCCTACTGCGTGATGCTGA
>OOFC01029086.1:0-40135 GCA_900323345.1 Pseudochromis fuscus | reverse complement strand
GGAGAGCTGTGGGGTGCATGGGGGCTGGGCTGGCTATGGGCTGGTGAGAGGAGGAATCCAAATCTCATCTTCATACTGGGGATGGTACTTTAAAAACTAAAAATAACAAATAACGCTAGAATAGTTGTCCCTGACAACAGCTATATCTCCAACTGAACACCAGCTGTTCATTTTAACCACAAGAGCACAGACTAAGCCAAGCCTGTTAATAAAGCAATCGTACTAATATTATGCATGCTACTGCTTTACTGCTCAAAAAAGTTCATTCTCAGTGTCTTAATGTTTCTCTTTCCATCTCTGTTCCCCAGCTGGGACCACATATATCTTTGGGAAAGGAGGCGCTCTCATCACATTCACTTGGGCCCCCAATGAGCGTCCGAGCACCCGAGCTGACCGGTTAGCCGTGGGCTTCAGCAGTCAGCAGAAAGATGCCATCCTGGTGCGAGTGGAGAGTACCCACGGGCTCGGAGACTATCTTCAGCTGCACATAGTAAGAGTGCAAATACTTGGAGCTTTAAGCATAAATGTCACTGAAGGTGGAGGATTGGCGTGGTATCACACTGATGTGATGGATTAAAAAAAAAAAAACACTTAAAAATTAAATACATTTTTTAATATGACCTGAGGCAATTCTATGAATATTTATGCAAAATATATCTCTGGCTTTCAAATCTTACATTTTCAAAATGTAGCAGTACACAGAAAATCAATGTAAGAATGTTCACACAGAGATGTTTTCAGATATTTTTTTGCAATTCATTTAGATTTTTTTTCCACCAGTTAAATGAACTGCCAGCTGCTTCCACATGTTCTTAGTATCTGAGCTTTCACATTGTCTGATGTAATCATCTGTGAATAAGGATATAGGGGTACTTTGTATTTGTCAATGTAGTTGCACCATTTAAAAAAGGGGGGAACAAAATCCTTAGATCTCATGTGAAGTGGGCAGCTAACCAAAACACTGCAAATGAGTCCACTCTGTCTGCAAAGATACAAACGTTTCATTGAGTTTCAGCTGTAGTCTTTCTAACATTAATGAGCAGGTAGCTGGTGAACAGCATTGCCATTTAAAAAAAAAAAAAAAAAGTTATTAAAAAGAGACAAGATTTCTTCTCTTGATACAAAAATAGAAAGCAATTAACTAAATGTTAAAATCAGAAAAGGGTTTGAGAAGATGGCAAAGGAGACAGCGTTTTACATTAATATGGTTTATAAAAAGGACACTAAGTAGGAGGCAAGTATCACCATTTCTCTTAGATATTGTGAAGCAGCTACAAGGAACCAATCTCACATTTGGCCAAAAAAAAAAAAAACCTAGGTGGTTGAGCACTGATGCACTAGTCTTAATTAAATGAAAAGAATATGACTAAACCTCTTTTGGTCTATTTTTAATTTAGGTTTTAACTTAACAATGCCATTATTCTAACTTGGCCCTGAAACATCACAGATTGTATGATCCACTGATTAGTAGTAGAGTCCAAATAAATAAATTACAACCACACGAAGGAGATAGAGCACACATCAATAGACGTAGAGATGTTTGCTGGTGATAAACACATGCGCATGTTGGTTGACTCCTCAGCAGCTGCCAGCAACGGTGTCTTTTCTAGAGGGAAATCATCCTTTTTAGTATGTAACCACAGCACAGGTGTGCCATGATGAAAACCAGAGGGGGGATCTATCAAACGTCTGTGAGTGGTGTAATAATTAAAACCACATCTGTTGTCAAAGCACAGGACAAAAATCATAACCGGAGCTACACCCTTATTAGCAGTCACTTTGTTATAGCCACAAAAAAAATCCTTCCTAAATCATAGATCCTGCCTTCAAAAGAGAGGCATTTTCAAGAATGGAAAAACTTTATTTATCTATGATTGTTCTCAATTATCAGGCCTGACGTTAAAGTCTTCTCTCTTTTTTTGCTAAGGTAACACACAGGAGCTCATAAAAACAGAGAAATACATGAAGTCAATGAATATATATATGGATTGATCTCTTCATCACTTCCTTCCTTATTTTCCATATTGCCTGTTTAGGTCACTGACGAATCAGAGTTGCTGTTCTAGGTGTTATCTAAGGAGCGAGACTTTACGTCATTTAAAGTGGCATCACACTCTTTCAATCAAATCCAGTACAGATCTTAACATTAACTCATTCTGTCAGTCTCTGTTTCACTACTTTTATAGCTACTGGTGACTTCAAATGACACAGCAAAGTTGATATAATGATTTGGACATGAAATAGATTTTAAAAAATCAAGATTAAAAAAATAAAGAAAGTTCTTATATTCAGCTACAAATGTTGGTCCCCTGTATCTCTCAGTTGTGAGACATGTTTGGTCCAAAAAAATCCTCCGCTGGATGTTTTTCAAATGGTTTCATTTTAATTGTATTTTCAGTTTTAAATGTGTGAAGCTGACCTTGCCAGCCTTGGACTGTTGCTAGTAAATGCATAAACTGCTGCCTGTGTGCAAAGCCAGCTGAAAAGACTTTTTTTCCAGCATCTGCCAGGTCCTTGCACTCAGACAGATTGCTTAGTTTGACACCTTATTACTGCTTAGCAGCGGAGAATCCAAGAGTTCACAGGGTGGTGAGGTTGTCTTTTTTAGTTTCCCAACTAAGCTTTATAATATCACACCTTCCTGTTCTGTAACGCCCTAAGCAGTCATTTCTTGTATTTTATTGATGTTTACTATTAATTCCACATTTTATCACATTCTGTTGCTTTCTTTTATTTGCCTCCTGAAGAAAAGAAAGGCTGTGAAAAGTAGGTGAAGGCAGAGAGAAGCAGTACACTGGTCAAAATAACACTGGCCTCAAGGGAGAGTTGAAAATAGTAAAGGAAACAAATGATATATGGGTTTTATGTGCTACAGGGACTTAGGCATTTTAGATGAGGCGACTTAGAATAGAACTGACTTCTTCTAATCTTCCTCAGATATCGTGCTTTTTATTCAAAACTAAACTATGATGAATGGTTTCAGTGGGACTTCAGAACTACAGGCGATTGCTGCATTACGATGGTCACATGATTAACTCAAACTGTAACTTTGAACATGATACATACACCAGCTTCAAAGACCAATTATTCGGTGCTAAAGAAACAAACCATCATCATATTCACTGGAGAGCACATTAGAGAGGCTAAAGCTAGTTTCAAATGGTCATGATTTTAATGAGTGACTAAAAGATAAAACAAAAACAGAGCATTCGTTGAGCAAAATGGTGACAATTAGAACTGCGGTGGAACAGAAGATGAACTTATTCACTTGAGTTTTGGGTGGAACATGGTCTGATCATTTAATTTCTTATGCATTTTGACTCTGCATCTCTCAGGCAACAGCTCAAGCAAATTATATTTGGAGAAGGGACATCTCAGAATAATCTGCTTCGTTCTACGTGTGAACTGAAATGATTTACATAAAACTCACTGATGTATATATTATATATTACGAAGGTACTTTCAAAGGCAGAGCTTAACCCACCTTTTCACTGTACATGTGTATGTGCGCCATACATTTTTGAAGTTAATTTGAAGTCTATGTTTAACGAGTCAGGAACAAATCATATGGTGCATGTGCATGTTGCCACTAAATATTATATAAAAGTAAACTAATGTTTATTTTTAATGCCACCGATTTTGCTGACAGATTGTAAAGCTGAAATAAATGTTGGAGCAATAACCAGATATTTTCAGATAGAACTCATTTCAGACAAAACAGGAGCCTTTGATCATTTGTTAAATGTGTAAGCATTCAAAGGATTACAGCCTATGGAGCAGTAAGAAGGTTTTTCCTTATTTATAATGATCTGTCATTTCCATCAAGTAATCTCCTTTAAAAATTGATTCACACTCGAGCACCAATGTTTTTCAACCTCATTCCCGTTTATGTGAGCCGTGCAAACCTGTCACTGAACTGATAAAAAGACGTTGTAGCTCCTATGGGAATAATAAAGATAAGAAGTGTCTAAATTCCCAGTGGTATTGTTGCAAGCTCCCACCCACCTCTGAGAAGTCTCCAGTAAAACGTAAACCTGGCCAATACAGAGAAAGACAGTTGGCTGGTGACAAACTGAGACAGACAGATATGCTGGTCTTCTTAAAAGAATCATGATCTGTCCACTCTGTGCTCTGTTTAAAAATGGATCAGGTGGCAGGGATGTCTCATCACAGAACAACGCTCCGTGGTCCTTTTAAGGTTTTCTATTCCATCTAATCAAAGATAAACCTTGTAATAATATATCCTTTAGAGTAGGCTGCAGCTGAGATAAGAGTTGAGATCCCACACTGAAAACTTCAGTGGGAGCAGGGAATACTTCATCAGAGCTGATGTCAGAAGAGCTAAGTGGGAGACTGCGCAGCTTTTCATGAAGATGCTTTACACCAAAATACACGGACATTAAGTAGTCTCTTGCAAATAAGGAAAAGTGAACTGGAAAGGCCAAGCTTTTGTTTACTAGTGTTGCTTTGCCAGCTGTTAAAAGGTGCTTTGGGGCTGTTTTGCAATCGTGCTCTAAGACTGAGTAAGCAAAATGAAGCAACTGTTTTGTTGGAGCCATGTAAAGCCCTAGGCTGAGTGTTCTGGCCTTGGAGATTTTAATTATTGTACTAAGGACATGGGTTGAATTTAACCTGAGGTCACACTACCCTATAGCTGCCTAATGACTGCTCATGGGTTGGCTTCAGTAATTACACCCTGGACAAAAGAATAGACTACTAAATACAGTAAAACTAATAAATAAATTATATTATCATAAAAGGATTAAACAAAAACATATGTAAAAACTGGGATAGTGTGGTTTTGTGTTCTTTTAATGCAAGGTCTCACATCCTACTCATTTCCACTAACCTAAAATTCATAGTGAGTAATTGTAAGCATTCACACGCGTGACGAAGGGGTTTCATCTTCTTTCTGACTTGTGTGATTTTGATTCATCTGCTGCAAGTTCACATGTTATAAATTAGTTGCCTCTTCCTGGGTTCATAATAGATTTTATATGGTTATGGTATTCAGAAAAATAACAAGGCAAAGACTTGCTGCTGACCTTCACTATGAAGCCTCTGTTTGGAGATCGTTTCTTCATTTAAAATAAGTTGAAAGACTATTTCTCAAGCTCAAAATTATATTATTAATAGGACGTTCAAGGTCTCTGAGGAGAATTAACACTTTTCTACTTAACACCAACCCTGTCAGCATGAATAATTATTTCAAATTCAAAAGGTTTCTCGAATGATTTTACATATGATTAGGCAGTGAGAGAAAAGCACCGAGACAGGTTTTACATCACACAATAGCAGCCACCATCAAGGCAAGAAAAGAAGTATTTCTGTCTACATATTTGAATTTTTAGTCTTTGAGTTAGTAATGCAGTATTGGAGGAGAAAGGGAACAATCACTTGTATTAAATGGCGCATGTCAAGGAATAAGCTGTGGAACTCAGTTTTGACAGTAAAGCCTGAGAATCCAATTGCAATGTAAGGCCCAGTGTTGAAGATATTTCCATAATTCCTGTAAGGCCAGTAAATATTGTGCACATCCTGTGCCATGGAGGAACAGCAGTTTGCAGGATTTTATTTCAATAAAGTAATAACACTACACCAGCCAATTTCACTGTTTGCTTCCTCTCCCCTCTCTGGGTGAAGGTGTGATACAGTGCAGCCAGCTGGAGTTGAGGTTGTTTGAACAACAATCTGCAGACTTTTTGTCCTTGACAGTACACAGAGAAAGAGAGAGAGAGAGAAATGTTATTAGGGTGGGATTACACAGCCTGTTATCTATGTGCACAACATATGAGACATACCATAAAACAGGCGCTCATTGCATAAACACTGGACTGCTTTTTGTGTTCATGTTTAACTCTGTAATTTTGTTTTGTAATTGAATTGTAATAAGAAGATTGAGAAGGTGCTCCTTGTGGAGTCTGGAAAGGTGCTCCTGCAGGTTTCTTATACTCACTTTAGCCTGTTGACCTTGCATCGCATTTACAATGACTGCAAGCAAGTGAATGTGCAAAGGCCAGACAGGCACAGAGACCCCACACAGTTTGTTTCCAATGTTTCTTATTAGTGCCACCCAAAGGCTTAGCTTGAGAAGCAGCTTTGACCTTTGAGGAAGGTTGGCAGGAGTGGGGAGAGGCTGACAGGAAGAGAAGTTGGTCAACCAAAAGAGAAACAGCAGGATTCTGTCAACAGTGATCCACATCAGGAAACCTGAGCTGGCTGTTGAGGGGAAATGGCGCCGAACCCTAAAGAAAGAACTAAACACACTGTCAGTGGCACAAACGGCTGGGTTGATAAGTCGATAGAAACACTGTGGTCTGCACATGGTCTTTACAGTGTTTGTTTGTTTGTTTTTTATCCAAATGTGACAAAAAGAACATTTAGACTAAAGGAAAAAAACTGTTTCCTATCAATAAGAGTCTGTATGTTTGTGTGTGTGTGTGTGTGTCTGTGTGTGTGTCTGTGTGTCTGTGTGTGTGTGTGTGTGTGTGTGTGTGTGTGTGTGTGTCTCTGTGTGTCTGTGTGTGTCTGTGTGTGTGTGTGTGTGTGTGTGTGTGTGTGTGTGTGTGTGTGTGTGTGTGTGTGTGTGTGTGTGTGTGTGTGTGTGTGTGTGTGTGTGTGTGTGTGTGTGTCTGTGTGTGTGTGTGTGTGTGTGTCTGTGTGTCTGTGTGTCTGTGTGTCAATACAACAGCTGTAAAATGAATAAAGAACTACCATCAGGAATTACTACAACCACTATCACCTCCACCATTCTACCATCTCTATTATTACCATATAATAATAATATTACCCAACAGCAGTATGAAGTGGGGCAGCGGGCCCCCAGAGCAAAGGCTTGAAGGCTCTTAAACCAGGCCCTGAGCAGCAGAGGGAGCCCTCTACATTGGGCTAGCCCAGACATTTATTTATTTTTAGGTAATTGCTCAATGAGTGGCGCCATCTTTGACTGTCCCCAAGCCCAGGGGAGGAGGCTTCCCTTACCTCCAACTTTTGTAATTTGTTTAACATTCATTGTTTGTTTTTGATCTGCAGGATCAAGGAAAGATTGGTGTCATCTTCAATGTGGGCACAGATGATATCACCATTGATGAGCCTGCTGTCATAGTAAATGATGGCAAGTACCATGTTGTACGCTTCACACGCAGTGGTGGCAATGCCACTCTCCAGGTGGACAACCATCCGGTCATTGAGCGGTATCCCCCAGGTAAGGCTAATAAGACAAGCTATGTGGTTATCTGATGCACAGAGAGACAGCATGGACCGTCTGGATTAGCAAGAGAGGATTGCATGTCTGCTTATCAGAAATAAATCTGTTATGAAATATACTCTTTGGCAAAAAAAAAACAAAAAAAAAAAAAAAGATTGGCAAATTGCCCAGTGGCTTAGTCTAATTCAGCTTTGCTTTCTAGTTATTTCACATGTCAATAAGCAATTTATTGAGTTACCACACTCATACAAATGAACATGCTATAATGTATAAAATTATGATGAAATGGATACATTTCCCTTCAGCTGCTTTTTTGAATACATCTAGCATTGAAGGAATTTTCATCAGCTGCTGTTGTATATGTCTGGATATAAATTCAAGTGCGATTTTTTTAGACCTTTAAAAAAAACAAAAAAACATGGTACTTATTTCTATTTCAGCCTAATATTACTTGTTGTTTTTCTATTTATTACTGAAGTCAGTATAATCTGACTAAAGGTGAGGATGTTGTTATTGCTCCTGTAAAATTCTTGTTGACAGTCACAGCACATTTAATCATATTTAATTTGTAATGTTACTTTTTCATATACACATATTATATTGTATTCTGTCAGTTAAAATGTAGCGTTCTAATAACCAGTGTGTTTTGCATTTCAATTATATATCATCTATATTCTCCAGTTATAATTAAATACTGATAAAAACCTGCATACCTACAAAGGTAAACAAAGAAAATAAAAATGCAAGGTTTACGACTTACTGTGTGCACACGTACTTCACATACACATAGACCTCGAAAAAAAAGAAGCATAAATACTGTGATCACAAGCGCCTGTGATTTAACCCGTTCTGAACCAATCAACCAATTAACCTTATTCAGAACAGGTGCACCAGCTGGCTGAGCGAGAGGAGGCCGAGTCCTGTCTGCCTCCAGCTGCTGCTCAAAGCACACACACACACACACGCACACTTGCCACAGTTGTACAAAAATCTAAATTGTATAATGACGATGGCTGTGTGTGCACCTTTTTTCGTCAGCTCCCACTCAGTAATCAGTGATTTTGAAACATTTCAAATGGTAAATTACTGAAGTGCAGAGCAGCAATCACACAGGAGAACATTCGATGTAAAGAGAGCGGACATGACAATTAAAATTATAATGAATCATTATTGTTATTGGTTGTTTTTGGTTTTAAATGGACATCAAACAGCATGAAGTAAGATATAATTTACAATGGCAAAAACACTTTCTTCTTCTACTTTGTATTAAATCTCATAACAATAGATAAGCTTTACTTTAACTGTCATGCATTGTCATGTAAGCTGTTATTTACTCTCGCTTGCCAAACAGCATGGTTTAGTTTGACTTCTAATCATTTCTATGTATTCATTACTTATAAATAATCTGTTTTCTACTGTATGTAGCACGAGGAAGTTTACAAATGATATTATATGTTAATATGAGGAATGTCAACAAGGATTTACTGGTTGTAGCATCAGAACCTTTTGGTGGCTGATGATGAAACTCTTCAGTGCTAGACCAGTAGACTGGGCTCTGCAGTTGTCCAAAAACAATTCATACTGTTGTTCTTGCAATTTTCTTGTTGTAGTTTTGATTTGATTCATTGCTCTTTTGTGTTTGCATGTGTTGAATAGAGAGCTGAAGTCCTGTCCCACTCACTTCTCTCCTGTTAGCCCAGAGTCTAATCTCTAAATCTTTGTCCACTGATAAACTACTGAAAAAATCGATGAAAATCTTACATAACTGGATTTTTTCTTTTCAGAATTAACAACTACAACTCCCATTAGTCTTTGACATTGACGCGCTATCAATATCTCATGGGAGCTACAGTAAAAACACCGCACTGCATTATAAAAATATATCTTGGAACTGAAGTGGGATGAGATCTTGGCTCTCTATAATGACTTCAGTCGAATTCAAAGGCTAATATCTGTCTCTCTCTCTAACTGCAGAATGACTATCACTGTCTTAATACAATTATTTTCCTGATTGTCTTTGTTGTGTCTGGTATTTCTTGTGTTTCTTAACCTCTTTTTTTATACGATACATAAAATAATTCTGTAATTCTGTAATTGGTAATTAATGAAGATGCATTGTTTAAAAAATAGATAAATACGACTAACTAGAGTAGCACATTATAAATAGCCTAAACATTACTCTAATTAGCATTAACGCTGTTACTCGTAATAACTAGATACCACTAAGTAAAGCACAAGTTTCTTTTAACTCACAGCTGGGTTAAAATTGATAACTTGTTAAACCTGCTAGTCATTATAACGCTGTTTCTAACCATGTGATCTTTCAGCTTGCAGACTTTAACCTTTAATCTGTCTCTCCAAATTCTTTGAAGGACACTATGATAATGAACGACTGGCTATTGCTAGACAAAGAATCCCATACAGACTTGGTCGGGTAGTTGACGAGTGGCTACTCGATAAAGGTAAAAATTAATTAATTAATTAATTAATCCTTGAAATAACTAGTAATAACCTTTCCCCATGAGAGGTGCAGTGCCAGAAGACAAGGTTGACAAAGATCAAGATACCCAGATATATATTTCCATTTGCATTGGACCTTGGATTGGCTATGAATGTTGATGGCCACAAGATAGTGTCAATTGAAATATAAGTGTGAATGCAAAGGGTATAGCACAACTGCTTTTTATTTTTGTCATCCTTACACCTTGTGGAGAAGCTGCACCTTAACAAACCTTTTAAACTAAATTAACTAAAAGTTCATAACCCTTGTCTAACCCTCTATCATCCCTCTTAACCACTTTGTGTAATTAGATTCTGTGTGTAATTATTCTACATAAAAATCATTAAAATGCTGTGTAACATTTTCATTAACACCAGTGAAACTAACCTGTGACAAGTTGAGGTGTCGTTCCAAATAACTCAAGATTTTAAACCATAACTCCTGGATGTGAATTCATAATGAACCTCCTTTCCCTGGTCTTGTTCCCTGTAACCTTGTATTGTCTTGCGTTGTTCTACAACAACCAAATCTGACTCCCAGGCTCAAGTTTTTTGCTGCAACAAAACAGCCCTGACAGGCTGTTAAAGTAGATCACTGTTTGCAGCCATTAACTTTGCTAATAAGTATTCTCCTGAGATGGGCCCATTACTGCAGTCCTCCTCCTCTGATGTAACACTGCTTATCAGTGAAGCTGCTGACAATGGTGCTGTTGGATATCATTGGCCCTTTCAGGAGGTGAAACAATTGGACTAGGGGGAACTCAGAGCAAAGCTTGTCTTAATGGCCTAATAGCCGACGATGTCCGTGGGAGGAAGGAGTTTAACTTTTATTGTCATTTAGCTCTACACAGTCTGAAGCATAGCAAGACTGCCATTTTAATAATCCTCTGTTAAAAAAGAAAAAAAAAAAAGAAGCAGAAGAAGAAGGCATAAGATATGTATCCTCACACCATCTATTCAAGAGCTAAGATAAAAATAAATATCCTGGAAAAACATCTGTTCTTTCCCCACAGATAATTTGCTAACCTATTTACAAATGATAATCTTTGTCTTTTAAATGACCTAAATAGACACCTAAATAGCCTTTAAGCCTCCTGTTGCATGTGTAAACATTATAAACTTGCTGCTAACCCCTTTTAAAGTTAACATCTAAATCAGCTTTTAAACAAATTAGTGACCTATGATCGCTAAAGTCCACCTGGTTCAGATGATGTTCCTGTGCAAAATCTCCCATATGACTTGTGTTTGTCTGCTCTACACTTCTCTCCCTTTTCCGCCTTTTCTTTCTCTATGTCTCTGTCTAACTTTAGGGAGACAGTTGACCATCTTTAACAGCCAGGCAGCCATTAAAATTGGCGGTCATGACAAGGGTCGGCCCTTCCAGGGTCAGATTTCAGGGCTCTACTACAATGGTCTCCAGGTGCTGAAACTCGCAGCAGAGAATGATCCCAGCGTGCAGGTGGAAGGGAACCTGCGGCTGGTCGGAGACTCACTGTCTGTGCTGACCACCGACACCACCTCCGCCACCCCGTTGGCAGTGTCTGATATGTCCACCACAATCATGGAAACCACCACCACTATGGCTACTACCACCACCCGCAGACAGCGGTCACCCAGCTTGAGGGAGAGCATCTCAAAGGTCAGAGTTGAAAGGAATATCTGAGGAGAACTGGGTGCTGGGAGTTAATTGGCTGAGATGAGGGTTCTTGTTAATTTTCTTAGTAATGAAAGGTGATTTAAAAATGTTCTATCAACAGATTTAGTATTTGAAAATTAACTGGGTTTGTGGAGTTAGGGGCCTTTTTGTCATTTTTAAGTGGTTTATTTTACATTTCTGAGGATTTTGATTAGATGAACATTTGTATTTTTTCTCATAAAAGCTAGATTTATTTATTTTTTTTTAATTTGTAGACACTTTTGCCACCATGGTTACGTTATCGCTGAGAGATTTCTTAATGGTCTATTTACCGTTTATATATTAACTGAGTTGACATTCTCTTCAGAAGCACCGAAATATGATTATTACAAAATCCAAATAGTTGGTTTTTTTTTTTTAATTTTTCATGAGCAGCTTGCCAACAAATTAATGAACCCCCCTGGGACTGACCAAAAATGGAGGCTAAAATTGTCATTATTTTCTCCTCTATTAAACATCTTGTACAGGGGTAAATTAACACAACTGAATTCTTCATGCTTATTCAATCCAAATGTGGTTTGTCACTTTCTTCTCATAGTTAGAATTTTTCTTTATTCATGCTCCAATAATATGCACTTTGAAGTTTAATATGCAGTCCTGCTGTGTCAGTCTGTAACAAACCACACAATCACAAAATCAAGGACAGTCAGATTGTACATCCGTTTATAGCTAATCTTGCAATGGCCGTGACACTTAGTTGTAGAAAAATTTGTTCCTTCATTAAAATGGAAAACTTTTTATTGAAAGTGACATAACAAAAATACTTCTGATTTGTGAGGTTATTCAGACTTGTAAAGATGAGTCTCAGAGAGAGTTGAACTATCTGAACTCTGTCTGAACATGAACACTGATTGTGTTTTTCTTTTTCTTTTTAAATTGATAATCAAGACAGAAGCTGCTGTTAAAGCCTGAAATAAAAAAATGAGTCTAAAGCAGTAATTACCTCTTTAGATATGCAACAAAAATCTGTTTGACACTTAGACTGTACATATTTCTAACTGCAACATCACTGCAGACTCGAAGGTTTTAACAATAAATTATTCAATGATAATTATAGATTATTTAGAAAGAAATAGAATAGAATAGGCTTTTATACTCATTGTTTCAACAGCAACAAAACACATTTTAGCAGCAATCATTTGGCAGTGTAAAAACAGAGAAATATAAATAAAATAAGACATTTACAAAGTATTATAGTGCCGTAGTTTATAAAGAAGAAAAAATACATAATAGATGAAATACGTTGTCATCAGTGGAGCTATATGGACAAGAGGTATTGCACATAGTGTACAGTGCAAATGAAAATGGAGACAGTGCCGTAAACATTGATATGAACGGTTGCAGGTATTATATTAAAACAATTGTTTGTTGTTTATTATCAACATACCTGATGCTGGCTTTATCATGTAATTCCCTTCATATCCAAGTGTTTTGACATAACATTAATGCAGCTATAGACAACTCACATTTCTACATCCAGACTAAGGGACATTAACAACAACTATTTCAGATGAGCTGATTTTGACCCAAAAGTTGTAAACCTGCCAGATTGGAAGATTTTCAGTTGTCGTACTCACAGTCCTAAGTTTTAAAGAAACCTTCTGCTTCTCCTGATAAAAGTAAAAAGTGAATTTTTCAATATTTCTCTTGTCCAGTTCCCCGTCTCAATATTTTCAATTTGTCTTAAGTAATCCATTAGTGAGCCATCTATTCCCCACTCTGCTCCGAGTCCACTGTGCATCATAAAATCTAATTTAGACATATTGATTCATGATTCATGATTCAAGATTCTTTTATGTGACTGTGTGTGCTTTTGACACACTCAGATTTTTTATGGCTTCCAGCCGCTCCCAGAGGACAGTGCAAAAATACTCACATAATGAAGAACACTCTTATATACACTAGAAATAAAATAAGATTAAAAGCTAAAATTGAAGCTATTGGAGAAAAGTTGTGTATGTTTTTCCAAAATGTATATAGAGAAATCACAAAAGCTATAAAAGCTGATTATATAGAATTGGATCAAAACATGAAAACAGCATTTAGCCTTTTGAGAAATTCCATCGGTGATGCCATCCCTTTGTTTGTACACACATAAACACAGCCACATGGGTAAAGGATGAAAAGCAGCTGCATATGGGCTCATTTTGAACTCGGAGTCTCACTAGTGTTGCTCCAAGCAAAAAGCACTGAAGTGGTTCAGTGCTGCATACTGCAGATTTTCCTCAAATAGGACAGTCAGCCAGAAAACACACTCATTAAAAAGTGACTGCAAGTGTAGATGATGGAAGGATGTTAATTGTTTATTTGCTTAAAACAATGCAGTTTCTCTGTTATCTTTCAGCCTCAGAACTCTGATGATATTTTGGTAGCATCAGCTGAGTGTCCAAGTGATGATGAGGACCTGGAAGAGTGTGAACCAGGAACAGGTGGGTTGGTCACGGCGAAAACATGCGAGCAGAAGGTTTATCTCACTGCTAATAATATTACTTTTACCCATGTGTTGACAAGATGCACTGGTTTCAGCCATTATTGTTTTCTAAAAACATTGTTGTCTCAGCCTGGTTTCATGTCTCTGTAGCTGTCTTACACTCATTTATTCAAGGGTTTTGTCAAACAGCTGTCCTCATTTGCATAGTTACAGACTCAACCAACACCAGTTCAGCCTGTGTATATCTGCAACTCACTAAATTGGATGGAAGAAAATCTTTGTGGAGTGTACTGCAGTCATTAAGAGTGGATGACAGTAGATCAGGCTTGTGACAGAAACAAGCTGTGGGACTTAAGAATGAGTGTGCCCTTATTATGGGCGCCTCAATTATTAATATGACCTTATCAGAATTGTTTGTTGTTGGCTGGCTCTGGAAAGTGTGACTCAAATAATGATTAAAGGAAACGAACTGGCCATAAATATCTGTGTGACTCTGCAGCCTGGAACATTTCATCACAAGGATAAAAGTAATTTAAATATATAGGAGAATACATCATCTACTGTATCTACAGCTAAGTATATTTAAGGGGTTAGGAATCTATATCTAAATAGTGATTAAAGAGATTCATGAGACACTGGTTGCTACAGCAGGCCACGGTATTTTGTGTGTGATTCTTACATACAATAACCTGTCTGCTCTCTTGTCATCCTTTAACCTCTGCCTACAGATGTGCACACAGCAGCAGCGATTTCATTCACTGTTCTTTTGTTTATTATGTGCTCTTCATTCAGCTGCCGCCTTTCATGGGCCGTCTTGTGTGTTTGTGTCTGCATGTGAGCTCTTTCATGTTTTTGCTGTACTGTATTATATTTTCATAGCATTAAACACAGTTAATCTGAGCACCCACACATTATATGAATCAAGAAGTGCATACCATCGAGACATCGTCGTGATGGTTTTTGTTTGTTTTTCTGCTACATGTGCCAAATGTTGATGTAAATTATGGAAATCAGCATAATACGTGCAATCACTATAAATATTATCGCTGATAAGCCAGCTAATATTAGTTTAATTCCTCAGTAATAATCTACATAATGAGCAGATTGTGCCTCCACCTTAATGAGCACAACTGTTCAGCCAGAATTTGAGTTTTAATGCTGTTCTAATTTAGGATCCCTACCTTTTCTGTTTCCTTTCTAGGAGGTGAATTAGTGTTGCCTATAATAACAGTGGATTCCCTTGAGCCCCCATCCATCGCCACCCGTTACCCCGTCATCCCTCCTCCTCCCACCCTCCTGTCCCCACTTGAAACCACCAAAGAGTCCCTGATACTCCCTCCTCACCCTTCCTGCCCCCCGGACCAGGAGGACTGTGGTGACCCTGTGGAGGTCTCGGCCTTCGGCTCTGGGGAGATGACGGAATCCGATGACGAAGACTTTTACAATAATAACTCTCCCATGGTCACTGACAGGACAGTCCTTCCTCCACCTCCCGCCGCTGGTGAGGGTGGAGTCCAGAAACCCCGCCCCTTACCTCCTTTTGTTCCCACCACCAATCCTGACCAGCTCCACATTCCTGCAGGCAAAATGAACACCCGTGACCAGGTGCTTCTGCCCCCTGCTCCTCCATCCTCCCGCAACACACCAGGACTAACTTACCCACCCAATTTTCCCCATGTGCCCACAGCCAACCCCACAGCCTCTGATGAAAAGAACCAGCCCGGTGCCGTGGAGGTGATCAGGGAGTCCAGTAGCACCACAGGGATGGTGGTTGGTATCGTGGCTGCTGCTGCTCTCTGCATTCTTATCCTCCTCTATGCCATGTACAAGTACCGGAACCGGGATGAGGGCTCCTACCAGACAGACCAGGGCCACAATTTTGCCAACAATTCCACTGTGGAGGGCAACGGAGCAGTGGTCAAAGACAAAAGCACAGCCACGGCCTCTGTGGCAAAGGCCATCACAAAGGGCAAAAAGAACAAAGACAAAGAATACTACGTCTGAAGATGGAGGAGAGTAGGCAAGTGTGGACTGAGACAAGAGGATGAGAGAGGATGCTTTCGTTTTGCTCCCCTATTTGGTCCAGTCGACGATGAGAAAAGTTTCACAGGCCACAAAAAACAACTGCACAGAGCAATTGTGTGTTGCTTTTACAGTTTTCTCAAAAGTCAAGGTTGCCCAGCTCCTGTTAGTAAAAAATTCTTATCTACAGCACAAGATCTGACTCATCCTCTGTGTCACAATGTGCACTCAGTCTGCATTCACCAATTCTTTGTTAGTGTATCATTTTTTATGTTTATAACAAGCCAGGAGGAGGCATATCCACTTTAGCTTTGTATATAGCATGGATATGGTACAGCGGAGAAAGTGCCGAGAACATCCGGTTTCTTTGTACTTCTTTGTAATGCTCTATCTCAAGTCTCAATGTCCCCATTATGATATATGAGGCAGAACAGGCCAGTTATTGAATTTTTATGGTAGATGAGCAGAGAGCACCCCAGTCATTCTGACTCCACTCAAAAAGAAAGTCTTTATTTGGGTAAGACATCATCTCTGCAGCCTCCATGTTATGTCATGTGGTTTTAAAAGTCCCCAGTCACTCTGCCTCTGAACACAAGTGAAGGTGTTATGCTGCTGATGGAGTATCATAAATGAAGCGAGATATTTAGCTCTCCTGGGGAAGAATACAGCCTTTTAAATGGATTATCGAATTGTTCAAACATACTCCGGTCAGTGAACCTTATAGTGTGATGGATCAGAAACATTTTTTATGTGAGATATCACAGTCAATGTGCCATGCCATTCCAAGTAGGGATAATTGTGAAAAAGTCAGTCTACACCAGTGAAGGTATTTCTCTGTAAACACTGCTTGTATGTACATATAGAATATAGCAGATTGAAAAAGCATCGTGTACGCAGGGAAGGTATGAAGAAGAATAAACATCCGTGATGCTTGGCCCCCTCACAGCTTTCCTGACGACATCAAAACTGCTGCACCCCGAACTTTACAGGAATTTTCAGGAACAGAATCACATTTGAGGAAGTTTTTCTGATTGATTCTTGGAAAGAGCGAACCAAGATGCCTCAGCAGAGGCTGGCTCACTCATGATCTTTTCTTTCCTCTAAACTGTCATGGGATAATTCAAAAGCACACAGAAAATGTCAACATATCTTTGAGACATAGATATTCCTTGTAAAGCAGCCAAACATGTATTGTTTTTTCTATCAGTTATTAAAAGACTATTCTATGAGATGAATAATTGAAGATTTGTGAATTGTATTGATATTTCTCTGATATTTCGATGTATCTTGTTACCACTCCTCTTAACACATTACATTTTAGATTGCCTTTTACTTCAATCCGGACAAAGAGCACACTTTCCTCTAATAGCTGCAAATATCATTTCTTTTTGGATTATTTACAGTTGAGATTACGCAGAGAAAACACAAGAATGGAACAAACAAATGTTTTGTTTTGTTGCATTGTGCATTTTATATGTGCTGAATCTGTTTCTCAATGGATCTGATAATATAAAGCCATTTTCTCTGTTCAGTTATTTATTCATGCTCTGTGATTTCCTGATATTTTTTATGAAAGTGCCATTCAATGTGAGCTGTTCAGCGCTCAGAAAATATACCATTCCTCACTCATTGCTATTGTATAGTGTTCATGTGAAATGGATCTTAATATGTGTACAGAACGTGGATAAAGATGAAAATACACTTGATTATATACTTTGTACACACCTGTGTTGTGTGTTGCTTCTTGTGGATTCACAAAGAAAATCCCAATTTTGCTTTTAATTTTATTTTTGGATACAAATGTTGTCAACGTTAAAATAATATTGTTTCTACGTCAGGGAATATCAGAGTGAACATAGAGAGGAACAAGAACTCCAGGCAAACAGTTTATATCAAGGTATATTGTGTGAATTAGTAATGCAATGTATTGATTTGCACACTTGTGATTTAGCTTTGAGATTTGAAATCTTCTGGGATTGAAGAAACACATTAAATTCACAATGATGTAATTCTACAAAAGCCACGCTTTGCTAACAAGATAAGTTAACATGTTTAACATGAAGAAACGGCATTTCACACAAATTGCAGGTCATGAAACGTGTGAAAAATGTGTCTTGCACTTGAGTTTCATCATCATTTTCCCTCTTTTCAGCCTCTTTTGCTATCTCTCTCTCTCTCGTTTGGATACTGCCTAGTTCTGGTGTGTTAGTAATGCCTGGACGTCCATTATTTATCATAAAATGAAGTGTTTTTTCTGTACCTTACACTACTGCTGCCATCCAGTTCAGGTCTCACTTAAAATAAAATGCCTTGATTTTAACGAGGCTAAATTTGTATATGAAGTTTAAATACTGGGAAATATTGAAGCAGTGGAATTCCTTTCTGAGATGATGGTGAGTCATACGATAGGATCAGGTCTCACACATGAGCACCCTTTGTTACAAGTCATATCACTTGAGTAACTTGGCAGTAACAGAATGAGTAACTTAAAGCCTGCATTACAAACTTGTAGCGATGGAGTTTGAAAAATGTGGGCATCCATTCAATAGGGCGTGTTTGAAAAAGATACTATCACACTGAATTATGAGAGGAGAAGGAGTCAGTGTTTTGGGAGCTTGACCCAATTTTGTTGCCTATAAGTCAGAATATCTCTACACCAATTTTGGTCATTCTTTATTTAAAGTGCATGAAATTTTTGAAAGTAGAGTACTGCTTTAATATGCAGAGCAAGTCTCCTTATCGTACTGAATATCAGTCATTGCAGTGACATACCAAACTAATAAAGACATTGACAGCATTTTGTAACTTCCATCCAACACTGAGAAATCAGCATTTTATTAATGCTTGTTTTGCAGAACATGTTAGATTATTATGTATATTAATTTCAATAGAAAGTATGTCAAATACACAATGAATCAAGAGCAGAAGCAAAATATCCAATCATCCAAAAGTATTGATGTAGTTTTATCAGCCCTGTCCTGGCTGCTTAATATTTCTGGTGGAGAAAAAAAACCCAGCATTCTTCATAATACCTTAAACCATCTCTTGAATAAGAAAAATAATCCACCTTATCCTTGACAGCAGTGCCATGTTTTGTGTTGTTTGACTACCCCCTGCTGAGAACATGGGGAACTGTAAGATGGAGACCACGTCGCTGACATCATGTGATGTAAGATTATAGTTGCCTGTACTTAAGCGGCCATCAATTTTTCTAGAGGAGGTTTATCACTAACGACAAGAATTTAGAGAGACTGTATTTCAAGCCAGCAGGGTCACCTGTCCTGTTAGCCTCTTTGTGCTGAGACTGATGGGAATAATCCTGTGGGCTACGGGAGGTGTGGTGTCAGTACAGGTCTAGTGCAGGCAAGGTCTGATCTGTGCTGACAGTGGGTATCAAGGAGGGTGGCTACAGGATACAATAAGCCACTCCTGAGCATTGCTGAGATGTCACAAGGTTAATTCAACAAAACAGCTTTGACAAGAGAAGCAGATGACAACTGCCATGTCAGACACTGACCAACTGGTGTTCTTTCAAATCATGTTGATACTATACTCGAGTTACTTTAAGTATAATTAATTTGGACCCAATTTAATTCGAAACCTCTACATTTGTAAAAAAGAAAAAGAAAAAACCCTTTTGGTTCTAGCTTGTAACAATTCACAATACACTGCAGTAAATGTGTAAATGTTTACAAAAATGACAATTGCATTTTCTGAACATTCAGTAACATCTTTCCAGATTCATGAAACCTACCTGATGACAAGTCTATTACAACCTCAAATTGTCATGCGTTTCATGGTTTTGGATGCTGATAGGAATTTGAATTGTGATACTCTTTTGCACAAATAAAAGCACAGAGGAGGGAAAAACTGTGTGTAAAACTGTTATATGTATTGGATAATGGTGCCAAAATGGTCAAGTAGCTCTGTGATGGACTGACGACTTGACCAGGGTGTACCCCACATCTCAGGTAGAATGGGCTCCAGCTTCCTTGTGACCGGTTGTAACCCGATTGGATAAGCAGGTATAAAAGATGGATGGATCAATGGTCAAGGAGTTCTTTGGCTTTGCTCTTGCTTATAAGGACATCCAACGCTTTGTCATCGCTACTACATTACCATATATCCAAAAGACAAAAAGCCAACACATAAAGGTATGTGATAGTTCAGCATGAAAACAATCCATTATTATAAGGGAGCTCACTAAAAGGTAAAACAAAAGCATTAGGAGACTTGGATATGTACATGGTACTGAATTTTACAAAAGGATTGTTGTTCATATGCCCTCATTAAACCAGCTAACGGTGATACTTGACATCTAACATATACATATACACATCATATTTATATACACGGTATATATACAAGATAACAAATTTACACGTTTTTTTAAATCTCGTTACTTTGAGAAAACTGCAATTGTTTTCTCGAGCTAACAAGATAAAAAATCTTATAAACAATTATTTTCCTCGAGATACCAAGAAAAATAACACTGAGAAAACCACTGAAATTAACTCCTTATCGCGGTTAAGCGGAGAAAATGAAATGTATTTATTCATGTCCTTTTAGGGCTTCCGTAAATTATCCTCCCTTTTCTCTAGATAACAAATGTATCTCCTTATTTCAAGAAAACGAGATGAATTATCCTGAGAAACATAACCCGAGAACTCGAGAAAACCATTGAAATGAACAGGTTATTACGGCAAAACTGAAAAAATAAAATTTATTTAGTCATGGCCTTTTAGGGCTTCCGTAATTTTAAATAAAAAATAATTTAAAAATAAAAGCCCTCTCGATGACGTCAGTATACGCGGCCAATCAGCGCCATGGGAATCTCTCTCTCTCCCCGTGCGTGCGTGCGTGCGTGCGTGTGTCAACTAGTTGTTAGCTAGAGCTACTAGCTATCCAGCGAGCTAGCTCGTTGAAACATGTTAACACAGGCTTCGTTTACGCCAAGAAACAGCTGTCGTTCACCATGAGAGGGGACCCGGGCTCCCACTGGATATCTGTCACAATTTGATGCCAAAGCGGATAAAGGACTTTCGGGAAAACAATGATAAGTTAGCCAACGCCAACAAAAAGTGAAGCTACAGTTCTCCAGCAGCCCTCCTCGCTAGCATCCTGAGAAGGAGAGCTCTGAGATTTTGCAAAGGACTGGATGCGGAAGGAGGATATGAGGCGAGCTGGACGGCTAATGCTAACTGTAAGTGGGGATCCAGAATCGGAAACTTTTCACTGTGAGCCCAATTATCAAACCTGTCAATCCAGCTCCAGCTTACATTAACTAACGGCAATCACCCACCGAGTAACGTCGAGCTGCCTTGTTTGAGGGGGACGTTACATGTAGCCAGCTAACGATAGAGACCTTACCCAGAGTAAAATGCTGATATATGCGGCCTAGCACTAGCCGGTAACTATCGTCCTGCAATATAATGATGTTTAACGTTTGTCAGCCACTGTGCACTAGTGTACTTATCTTTTCGGTTGTGTTTTGATGTTCACTGACAGCGTTAAAGACACTGACGGTTGAACACGTCGAATTGTACCGATCAGAAATGCATAGAGATAAGCTAGGCTACATTGTTTCTTAGCTTGCTAATGTCAATCAGAAAACTTAATCTAGCTGGCACACCATTGGCCTACTCACGGAAATAGGGAGTTTCAACCTGTGTCATACTCTCTGAAATCTAATTAATGTATCAACTATAATATGTGGCTTCCTTGTCGCTTTGGTTTGCTTAGAAGACTTACTCTGGCAAACGTTACTCTCCTCTTAATCATTGTGGTACGTGCCACTGTCAGCTTATGTCATTCTTACTTTTGGTATAAGAGATCAGCTACATTTGTCCTCATCCAGGTATAGTATAAATATTTGTGTGTCTATTAAATGAATTGCTATCTAATCCAGCTGGAAGGCAAGAGAAAACTATGCACTCTAAATATCATAATGTGGATTTAAAGTTAAACATTTGGAAATATATTGGTGCAAGGTGCTTATCTCCACACCTGAATTGTGGCTGTGGACATCTTACAGAGTGGCTGCAACATTCAATGGTATCACCAGTGATTTTCAGGGTAACTTTAATATTGGGTTATTGCATGGCATTCATTTTTTCCACAGTCATCACTTTTGGCTCAAAACGTAGCCTCATATAAGGAAACTAACTCTGTTTTATCTTTCTTACAGATGAATGTTTTTTCACACGTTCAGCGGGTTACCAATGTGCCAAAAAGTCACTCTCCTGATTACCCAGCAAGGATTAGGCTAGAGTGTGGCAACGACAGTGCAGCGAGGGAGCACATTCTGGCACAAGAATATGCAAGGACTCTTGACCACAACTGAAATATATATATGCCCAAGACATAGAACTATTGTCCTTGATGAAACTGTCTTGGTCAACCTGCCATCCCCAATGGAAGTGCCATCGTAGACACAAGATACCGTGGCTCAAACTGCTGCACAGTTTTTTGAGCTACAGCCTTGGAGAAAGCATTACAGCTGTTGGTTGGATCTGAAGGTGGAGATGGGTTCCCAAGCTCTTCAGATACTACGGCAGGGTGTGTGGGCTTCGCTCACAGGAGGCTGGTATGTGGACCCCCATCAGAGCACGTTCTCCAACTGCTTCCATCTCTACCTTTGGATATTTCTCCTGGCCTTCCCCTTTCTTCTGTACATGGTGAGCACATATTTACAGCAGTATATAAACAAAAGTCCTACTGCATCATTGGATGCATTGTTAAAAACAATTTCTCAAATAATATTCAGCAGTGTTACTTTTATTTGTAGACATGACAGCTTCAAAGGAAATTTACACACATCGAGTCAAGGCAGTTTTTATAATATATCTTAGGACTTTACATACTGTACAGCACCATGTGTCCTTAGGCTTTAGACAAAATCATAGACATATCTTCACAATAAAATGATCTTTTATGTTATTTTCTCATAATGTATCCCGTACAAAAGACAAAACATTATGAAAATAGGGACTAGTACCATTAAGTTTTATTGTTTTAAAATACTTTTAGAAAACGTGGGACTAGTTTACAATCTTGCTGAACATGCATGATTAAATTATATCCATATCCTAAATTTTTAGATTGTAATGGTGCATACAGTAGTGTAATGTTTGAATGTCTAAATTTAGTAGCCACCTCATTTCTACGATCCTCAAAAAGAAATTCATTTATAGGACAAGTATGAGCTTCCTTGTTTGAAATGAGCCTTAATCAAATGATTCCTGCCTCTGGTTCTTTAAAGTGCCTGCATTGTCTCATCTTTTGTATTTAGTCTCATTATCTTTTCCCTCTCTCTCAGGCTCTTCCTCCCAGCTTGGTGGTGGCAGGCGTGTACTCTGCTGTGGTGGCGGTCTTTTTCACAGCCATTAAGGTGGTGAACTACCGACTTCATGCTATGTTTGACCTTGGTGAGATTGTAGAGAAGAAGCAGGCGTCACTCACGGCTGACGCCCCAAGGACAGAAGAGGGAGATGAAGGTTCGGGTGTTCATGATGGGAATCAGCACCGGTAAGACATTTTCTGGTAGATTTTAAAGACGTTATGTAGTCACAGTGCAGTGAAATACTGAATTCTTTCTGTGTGTGTGTGTGTAACATCCTCACAGGGATAGTCACGTTGGTGTAGAGATGACTGTGTTTCGGAAGGTCAACTCAACACCTCCAGTGCGCTGTAGCTCCCAGCACTCTCTGTTTGGATTGAACCAGGTGTCGGTGAGGATTACCATAATTAATAGTAGCATGCAGTCTTGTCTTCACTCTTCTCCGTCCATGATTTCTGTAGTTCTGCTTGTCAGAAAATGTAACATTAATAATTTCCTCCTTCAAATATGTCTCACAATAGTTTTTGAATTCCCTGCCAGGCAAACATTTTCATTACATCCCAAAGTTGTCATGGTCTTGTAAGTATTGATACGGAGTAACCATTTTAATCCAGTGTTAACTGTATTTTTGCCTTTATTCTTCAGGAGTTCTTGCCCCAGCTGGAAGATACAGGAGGCACTAAAGGTAAGTTTTCACTCTGCCTACCAGATTTGTATTTTAAACTGTGCTATATAATTGGATACTTTAAAGGTTTTCCACTCAACTATCCTCACAGTTCAATCCAAATTTGTTTACATTTTGACTTATTTCCATTTTAAATCAGATATCAAAGAATTATTGAGGGAACAAGGAAGCAATAATGTGATTGTTACATCAGCGCACCGTGAGCTCCTACGTCAGACTTCCCAAGACCACATTAGTAAGTTTGCTATTATACAGGCTGTGGGAATATCACATGTATGCAAGTTTAATGCGAGAAAGAAGCAGCTCTGCATTTTGAGAAGCAGAATTGTGAACAATAGGATTATAACCTTTCCAAAGTGCATTTCAGTCTGATTTTTGGTGTGTCTAATTGTACAGGGGGTCCCAGTGTGGTCCAGTCCTGCATTGCTGCGGCTCTGGGAGGTGATTTTCCAAGTCTCATGGGAGTATCTGGAGTGTCCACTGGATTTGAAGAACCTGGAGACTGCTTGTCTATCCCCCCTTCACCTTCAAGTCAAGAAGATGGAGGCGAGAAAGAACAGTTGCAGGAAGTGGAGGAGTTACCAGAACAATTGTCTCATCAGAGTCCTGAGGACAATGGGTTGGGGGCTTATTCTCCCCTTGGCCCCTCTGCGGAATCGGAGAGCCTGGGGGATACTCCCCTTAGCCCCCTTATAAAAAGCAGCTTAAGTGAGGAGCTCAGTGAAAATCTTCTGGGTTTAGGGCTTGACCCTGTGGCGTTTGCACCTGGGACTGAGCACCCTGGCAGCCGCAGTGGAGTAGCACTAGCTGCTGGATCCACGGACAGTTGTTTCAGTGCCGGTGGGGCTACCACAGACCGTGAGACGCTAAGCACTGTTAGCAGTTACCGCAGTGAAAAAACTGACTCCACTCAGCTGGAAAGTCCTTCGTTTAGCCAGCCACGGCCTGCAGATGGACAGGCGTCTGCCTCAGCACCAGCGATGGGCTCTAATATCCTCAAGCCCACAGAGGATCCAGGACAGGGTGGCAGTGATACAGACAATCTGTCAGACAGTGTGCTACTACGCTCCCCCTCCAAAGAATTCTCCCTCAGCCAGGGGCTAGACCGGACACTTGTTGAAGGAGAGGATTTGCCCCCTGTACCCTCTGATATTGCACAGCCCCCTCCTCTCCAGAACTCTTCCCCTTCAAGTAGTGGCCGCTCAGAGGTTTGTGATTTAGACAGAAATGTCCCAGTCCCGCCTCTACCCCCTCCTCGGCAGGCCAATTCAGTGCCCTCAGGGCTGGCCCTGGGTCTAGTGTGTTCTGAACCTGCTTTGCCGATATCCTCCACCCCCTTCTTACTGTCTGACCAGCCTGCTCTGCAAGCGCAGCAGGTTGTGCGCCCGAAAGACTTGAAGCTGCTGCGGGCCAGCGGCAGTAGCATGGGGCACAGGCCAGGCCGAAGGAAAGCTCCAAGAAGGCGAGCTGGAGCAGGCAGCAGTAGTTTTGACTGCGGCTCTTATAGGCGTCACCACAATCATAGACAACACAGAGATTACATCCCGGTGCGCAACCGACTGGGCGCCAAGGCTTACAGTGAAAGTCTGTTTGAGGATTCCAGTGATGAGGACGACGGCAGCGACATGAGCGCTGGTTCTAGTCTGGGCTCTCAGCGGCGATACAGCTCAGATGACGACGACGACGACGATGATGACGACTCAAGTTCCTCTACCTCCTGCTACTCCCCAGATCTTGCTAACACTGGCATTACATCCCCTCTCACCCCTGCTGCTCAACTGCCCACTCCGAGGGAAGGGGATTTACCTGAAACTGCTGGCCCTTCACATTCTCGTGCTGCTCAGCGCTCTTCTAGCACAGCTAGTGCTAAGACTCATGCAAGAGTGCTAAGTATGGATGGGGCAGGTGGAGGCCAGAGTAACGCAGCAGCTCTGCCCTCTACTCTGCTTACAATGCCCTCCACCTCCACCCCAGCTCCTCGCACTCTCACCATCTCCAAGTCTGACCTGGAAGCCCGCACTATACATACTGATGGCTTCCCAGGAACTCATCATCATCAGCTGGATTCTCTTGGAGGCTCCTGGGCTGGCAACCAGATGGGTTGGAGGGCAGGAGAACTGGTTGAGGAGGGAGCTGTTGGAGGAGGTGAGTTGGCATAATAATCCAGTCCAGAGTTTGTGTTTCAGTGATACTCCCTTGCTGGGATGAAACAGTGTTTTCAATATGTTTTGGAAGATCCAGTTAATTAAGAAAAGTACCCAGCCTGGGGAGTCTCTGATATGAAGCCAAGTTGTGAGCCATTAACAGATAAAACATTCTGGCCCATATTTGGCCTTAAATAATTTATTGACCATGACTGAAGAACATTAATTTGTCTCTAAACAAGTTGAAACCAAAGACAGTAGGTAACTTATTTTATCATTATTATGAAGAGTCAAAACTGATTTACCTTGGCCTCTTAAGCTTGTAACTGTGCATTCTCTGTGCACTGCTAATATCTGATATTCTAACATGCCCTTATAGAAGAGTGTATAATTATAACCAAGCAAAATAAAAGGTTAGTAATCTTACATCTACTGGCATTATTGACTTCTACAATTATTTGAAATGAATGTGGAAGACATACATTTGATAAATTGGTTTATTTGACAAAGATAACTTTAATGAAGTTGAGGCAGCTGAAGAAACATAAATATTTCCTGAAGGTGTAAACCATTCTGACTTGCAGTCATACTTTATTAAATTTCCTGGAACCAATTTAATTATTTGAAAGTGTGACTAATAATCACAATACTTTCAAGGTTAACCTCGGCCATGAATATGAAAGTAAACATCTCACTTACTGACCACAAAGCAGTAATAACCTTCATGTTTGTGACTCAGCCTTGATGTGTGAAAATATTAAAATAAATGGGAAGCAGACTTCAAGATTAGGAAGAAATGAGCTGCCTTGTTTCTTTCAAATACGAGTCATATGTTTGTAATTTGTTGGCAACAGAGACAAACATTACCTGGAACATCAGGACAAGTCGGTGGCCTTGGTAACTGCGCTCATATTGCTAGATGCAAGAAAGACCAAACAACCAGCCATATCATTTTAATTATAAGCAACTTGCAGTTGTAAACTAGAGGTCATATGAATCTCTCTCTGTATAAACGAAAAAAACAAATTGAAATGTTGACAACCTCGAGAGTCATGCTGTCTTTGGCAGACTAAGGGTGTTGCATTCCTGAAGACTGATGTTGGCCAGTAAGTTTTGCTTTGTCAAAAGACAGCATCAAGACAACACCATATTTAATGTGAGAATGTTTTCTTCTCAATTTGTCATGACCTCACCACCTCACCTTTGCTGTGACTCTAACACAGCACAGGTCACCTTCTGTACAGAACCAAATTCATGAACTATAACCTCTTGTGATCAGCATCCCTCCAATTTGTCTGATTAGTCAGTATTATTTATTTATTATATGCTTCCAACGGTTGTAAAAAAAAAAAAAAAAACTAAAAAAACTAAAAACAACTGCAAATTCAACAGAAGAGACTTGGATAAGACTTTAGATAATAAATGAAGTTATTAAGAATGTTATATTGTCAATTCTTTTTGTTATTTCTAAAAAACAATCAGTCAAAAGAGTAAAATCCTGAGTGTATTGCTTAAATGTTTGGCTACTCTACTTTAACCTCTAATTATTTGAGTTAATCAGTATCAGTAGCTTATTAGACTGCAGCTGACCTGCAACATTAATGCATCATTAAACCACATTCTTGCTGCTGCCATGCACTCAGTGGGGGATTCATTGCTTGGAAAAAAATTGGAAAAAATGGTTCGATTAATAATTCAGCTTTATTCAGTTTTTTGAACATTGTTATTTATTAACACTGTTAATGTTTTTAAAGTAGACTAAGATCCAGCCATAGGTTAATATTAGATCTGTCTACATTTCTTTCTGCAAATGGCACCATGTATCATGCACACTGTCACTGCAATGCAAACCATTGCATTGATGTAACTGATAACCCTTCTCCAGCCATGGCTCCAGAGGACGGGGGCAAACACGAATCAGTCAGCAGTGTAAAGAGGACCCAGGCCATACGCAGGAGACACAATGCTGGGAGCAACCCTACACCGCCACCGTCAACCATGGGATCCCCTCCCAGGTTAGTCAGTGAAGCACACATGGGTCGGGATGCCACCTGAGGCCTGATCACAGCTTTTCCTTGTTTTTTTTTTTTTCTTTTTCCTCCCAACTCACAGTAGAAACTGCTAAAGTGTATATAATAATAATCTGTGCAAGTTTTGGAGGAATTTGTAAAGAAAATAAATAATTTAAGCATCACTCATGGAACATGCCAACTTTACCATGACTCAACAAAATACATTTTAAAGCCAATTTTACACTATTTTATTAAAATTTTTTCCTGTAGCCTCCAGGACCTCCAGCGGGCTCGGACCTCTTCTCATTCACGTACCCGCACACTTCCCTCAGCCTTACAGTTCGCCTCTTCACTCCTACTGCCCCGCAGTGGCATCCATGAGGCCTCCACCTTCGACGACACATCAGAGGGGGCAGTGCACTATTTCTATGACGAGAGTGGTGAGTCAGTGCCTTTGAAGGAATAGTTTTTTGAAATGTAAATGTATTAGATTCCATGTTGGCAGTAAGATCAGATGGTTGATATTACTTAGCCATCCTGGCATCCATGTGGTTGCCAGGCAACTAATGGAGGCTCCCTTTCAGAGTTGGTCTAGCTGTTTACACCCATTTTCAGGTTTTATGCTAAGCTAATTGGCTTCTGATATATCTTCATATTTAATGGATGGACGTTAGAGTGGTATCAATATTTTCATCTAAAAGTGAATAAACTTATTTTCTGATGATGGTGGTAAGGATACATAAACAGGCTCATTTATCCTGTTTTGGGAGCTTTACATTTATTACGGTGTCCGCCAAGAGTTTTAAGAGGAATACAGTCAATTTTCAAGCATAATTTAAGGGTACAAACCACACAGAGTCTCTCAAAAATAAACAAATAAAATAAACAAAATGTACAAAAACATAAAACTACTGATACAAATTAAAAATCTATGGATTGAGCTCACTATGTTGTTTTTTGTGAGGGTTATCTCTTCCTGTTGTGGTTGTAGGTTGTTCTGTTACATGTTGACATTGTGAAAAAAGCCAAGTTGAAAAAGTAGGCAAACGGCATAAATATGTAATGTATTAGTTCCTCTTCTTTGTTTGCACATATTTCCCGTTGAAAGTCTTTCAGTTCAGTTTTCTCTCTGTTGTGAAATAGGGGTAAAGAGGTCCTACACATTTGGACCTGCTGGAGGTGGTTATGAGGACCCAGTTCAGTAAGTTTATGTAGTTTTTATTAGCAGGTTTCCCATGGCTTCATTTGGGTTAAATTACTGTTAGAAACATGAACAGCAACAATCAAAGCTGTAAAATTTCACACTTGCAGAGAAAGGGAGAGACAGTCCCAGTCTTCAAGCTTCACCTCCACTGAAGTCCAGGAAGGGGCACCGGTCCTGTCAATGCTCCAGCCCAGACCGGTGGTTTTACAGGGCATGCAGGTGCGCAGGGTGCCACTGGAAATGCCCGAGGTTAGCAGTCTTTGATGTTTGATGTGACAGATTATTCCAGAAGTGTCATGAATAGGAGCCTGGTCTCTTCCTCTTGATCATAGATTGTCCTTGTGGTTAATTCATCACTGATTTCCGCTGATTTCTCTAGTTTGATCTGGATCACGAGTCCCTACAAGAGTCCCAGGAAAATACTCTGATGATTGAGGAGAAAGCCAAACCCAAACAATACTATCGTTTTTGGGTGCTACCTGGGAAGTGGCTGAGGGTCCGATATGATCGACTGGCTCTGCTGGCCTTGTTGGACAGGTGAGCCAAGCTGAGGAGAAACATGTTTTATTGTTTAATCCTATTTAATCTTTTTGTGTCTTTTTATTATATTTTTTATTATTAAAATGAAAACTATGATTTCTGGAAAAACAATTCTTTTGTTCCTGTACATAGAGAATATCATTTGTATACTTCTGCCTAACAAAAGTAATGGTGTTGTACTGATGGCATGATTTCTTTTTTTACCCTTACCCGTGAAACAGTTACAGAATCATGAATATGAACACTGTGTATACTTGTGATTATCCAAGTGAATATAATATTTTCTCCCACAAGATGCATTTTAATACTGGTTTGGATGAGGATCAGTGATGCTAGTGTAGTACATAATAAATGCCCAGAGTCCCTTTATTGTCATGAGTCTGACTCCAAAAAACAAAATGGTTTATTTTAATTAAGGCGTTTTGATAAAAATAATACCAACATAATAATTCATCGTTTATGTTATTATGTTGATGAAGAAGTTGAGTAAAGTTGTGCTGACTTTGATTTTGCTGCATTTTGTGGCCAGGAACCGCCGTGTGGGAGAAAATGTGTTCGCTGTGGTGCTGGCCAGTCTGGTGGCCTTCCTGGGGTTTCTACTGCTGCTCCAGGGCTTCTTCAGGGACATCTGGGTCTTCCAGTTCTGCCTGGTCATTGCTAGCTGCCAGTACTCTTTACTGAAGGTATCTTACCTCTTACCTCTGTCTAGTTTCTGTCTTTGACCAGTCACAGAACCCCTATTTGGTTTTGGTCATTGACAGAGACGACAATGTTTTTTTTGTTTTTTAAAGATGGCTGCATCGTTTTACAGATGACTGACGAAAAGAATAAGACGGTTACTTTGTGTTATTCTTCTTTTGAATGGAAAGCAATAGGACAATAAACCCTGAGATAGCTGTGAAGATGTAATGATGACATGAGCAGTCTATTTTTTTGTCAAGTTAGTTTTGTTTGTATCACAGTACACACACTGTCAAGACTGCACAAGTCACATAATGTAAAATGCTACTCCAGTAATATTAAATCCAACCCAGTGCAGTTGTTCATTGTCCAGCAGTGTGGTGGGAAATGAGATATCCATCCATTTGAAAGCTGTTTGAGGTTAAAAAATCAGGACTAACGTATACACAATCGTACCCACCTTGAAGACTTGTATTTTTTCCATACTGTCTTTCAGTGGTACATTTTCTTATAAAGTATGCAGGAGTGTGTCATCAAATTATTGTTTCAAAATCTAAATTCCTCTTCCTCTTTGTTTTAGAGTGTACAACCAGATGCAGCCTCTCCCATGCACGTGAGTACAGGGTTCACCTCTACACTCTAAAGTGGATTCAGAACACAAACTGAATAAGGGCATTTCACCTTCTTATTGTGGTTTACCTGTAATGTGTGTATATATAATCATGTGTCATTTTGACCATTATCTTACAGGGCCATAACTGGATCATTGTGTACAGTCGGCCAGTCTACTTCTGTTTGTGCTGTGTGATGATCTGGGTCTTTGACCTCTCTGGGCGCTCTGGAAGCCTGCAGCCCTTCTCCCTCTACGGTGTCACCTTCTTCTCCGGACACTTCCTGCTCTGTGTCAGGGATATGCTCATTGGTTAGTTTTAACCTACAAACTTTCACATCAGCTCTGTAGAAGGTTTCCTGCTCACCAGTCCTGAGGTTGTGGGTTAATATGAATCAAGTGGTTTAGTGATTTAAAACTTTATTTTTTCACAATTCTTTGTTTCCTTTTTTGTCCAACAGTGTTCGCCTTGTGTTTCCCGGTCATTTTCCTGTTTGGGTTGCTACCTCAGGTCAACACTTTTGTGATGTGTCTGCTGGAGCAGATCGACATGCATGTCTTTGGTGGAACTGGTAAGAACATGAGGATAATGATGTAATACCTTGTCGGAGAGTAAAGTAAGAGTTGCAGCATCTTAAGACAGCCGGTTTAGAAACAGCACATGACCACTTAGAAGCTTTGCTCATGTTTATTGCTACATCCAGATAACACATTATTTTCATTTGGTAAGATGGACATTTGTTTAGCAGTTAGAGAATCTTTGACCAATCACACCTTGCTGTCCTCCTTACGTCAGGTTGTTACCAGGGACAAACTTTTAAAAATGTAAACAAACGGTGTGATTCTGACTCTCATGTGTCCTGGAAACCATTAAAAATAGAAGTATTACAGTGGACCTGTCCGTACCAAAACAACAGTATGGGCTGTCAATCACTTGTCATATCTGTCGTCCATGCTTGGTCCCGACGCCCTGCATCTTTCCGGTGTAGAATATAACCAGCTTAACTGTTCCTGAAATCTCTGTCTTCTCTTTCCACAGCCACTACCAGCCCCCTCTCATCTCTGTTCAGCCTCATACGCAGCGTGTTGGTGGCTGCTCTGCTGTATGGATTTTGCCTCGGTGCTATAAATGTAAGTGGTTCAGAGACACTGACTGTACATGGAAGTAAGAGGAGTTTAGGTGTTTTATTCCTGTTTAAATAAAAATAGAGTTTGATGTGACTGTCATCCATTTAATTTGCACATATTTTTTTTTTTTTACATTAGGCACCGTGGGGGGATGCTCATGTGCCAGTGCTGTTCTCTGTGTTTTGCGGTCTGCTGCTGGCCTTATCGTACCACCTCAGTCGCCAAAGTAGTGATCCTACCATCCTGTGGTAAAGTATTTTCTGTTTTACATGCTCAGTAATGACCTGAGATGATGTATAGAAATCCTGTTCTTACATCGGGAATAGATTTAACAGTTTCCAAATACAAGTCTTATTTAGAAATAAAACATTTTGTATCAAACCTCTATTTAGATTTTTCTTCTTGTTACTTTTGAAGAAGTGTCTCACAGCTTGTGTACAGCACAAGGATCTCGGCCAAATCTTCCAGTTGTCCATCTGGTGCAATAACTCCTCGGTTTTGTTCACACTTTATACATAATTTTAGGCTTTAAGTCTATTTTCTTCCATTTTAGGCTTATAAGTACAGTAAATGTGTAATTGACTGTCAGCCTTCCAAAACCAAGTGACCTCCACACATAAGAGTGAAGCTAATGTAGGACGCAGCCTGCAAGGACTGTGATGTTACACCTCAGTTTTTATGGTAGTTCTCATAATTCTTTTTTCTGTGCTTTTCACCCCCATCATCAGGTCACTGGTTCGGTCTAAATTATTCCCAGAACTAGAGAATCGAACTCCTGAAGAACCTCCTTTGGAGATAAAAGATCCTCTCCCCGAGAAGCTGCGTAACTCTGTGGTAAGGATGGCCGCTCGCGTGCCTGCACTGAGTAAACTGACGCTTCTCGTGTCGTCGTGTAGTTTTTAACTTCACACTCTCTCTGTCAAATTGCAGAAGGAGATTCTTCATTCAGACCTCGTCATGTGTCCCCTTATGGCTGTGATTACCTTCGCTATCAGCGCCAGCACCGTTTTCATCGCTCTTCAAGTGAGGCGCAGCAAAGTTTATTTGCACATGAGATTTTGATTACAAATATATACCCGTTTTTTGTTGTTGTTGTTGTTGTTGTTGTTGTTGTTTTTTAAAACTAACTTTTCTCTTTTTTTTGTTCTTGACCAACAGCCTGCTCTCAGCTTTGTCTTGTACATCCTGGCTGGAGTTGTAGGCTTCATTACACACTATCTCCTGCCTCAGCTCCGCAAACAGCTGCCATGGTTCTGCCTGGCTCACCCTGTGCTGCGCTCCAAGGAGTACAGTCAATTTGAGGTCCGAGGTGAGTGTCTGATTGCTCCTTTATCTTCCCTCACACACCCAGAAAAAAAATCTTAAAAGTATAAGAAGTAAATCTGTGAGGACCCCTTGAACATTACAAGTATCCCTACTAGAAAAAGCTGTATAAAGAAAATGAAGAACGGTGAGAGATCTAGTTTAAGTGCTCTTGAGAAAAAGACACTTCAAACATTTCTTGAGGAGCTTCACAGAGTGCAGCACTGAACCGTGTAATTATTTTTAAACAATAAAACTGGTGCATGTTTCAAATATCACTGATAGATTATGAACAAATAAGCAGAATTACAGTACTTAGTACCAAATAACAGAAGAGGTTTTTAGTCGGTATGAAAATAATCACACTTCACACGCTGCCTCCTCCCCTACATCTTTCTTCCAGGGAAGATTTGTCTCCTCGAGTCGACCCTTCACTAGTGTTTTATAACAGCGAGGGATTAAAGCAGTACTACATGATACCATCCTTTTTACAACCATCTTTTTAAAACTAATTTTCTGCCATATTTATTTCACAGCTTTAGAGGGAAAGCTAGAGTTTGGACTGTGGATCAGTTGTGTGAAATCATTTTGCTTTTCTGTTTGCCCCAGACGCTGCTCAGTTGATGTGGTTTGAGAAGCTGTATGCGTGGCTTCAGTGTGTGGAGAAATATTTTATCTACCCGGCTGTGGTGCTTAACTCCCTGACGACAGAGGCTCAAAAAGTAGGCCAGAGCCATAAAGAGCTGGACATCTAGTAAGTCTTTCCTCATCCACATTCATACATTACAGTGTTCTTTCTATCTGCTCCCTGTGCACATGACGGTGTCAGCTGTGTGTGTTGAAACTGTAAAACATGGAATTACCTCCAGAGGCCTGTACTACGAAAGCAGGATTTGAAGTTAGCGAGCTAACTTCTGGTTTAATCCTGGGTTTTCAGTGTCACGATACTGCAGACTTTTAACTGGCGCCATGGTCCCTGCAAATCTAACCTGCAGCAGGGAGGGTTTCAGATGAGATTTAAAGATATAAAAGTAATGCTTATTGACCAAGCAATTGTTTTGGCAAAAGACATCACTGGTCTAAATGGATCCACAGAGGCTGTCTGAAAACCGTCATCATCTCGAGCCTTTACTAAACTTCAAGGAAAGACCTGGATGCAAAGAACTCAGCTTGAGCTCCTGTTAACCTTTTGTTACAACCCAGATTAAATTCAATATGAGTGAAGTTTATTAATCTGACATGTAACAAACTCTTAATTCTGTTTGTAATAGGTTTTAAATGACAGAGAATAAGATAAAACTTCTTGTAAAGGAATTATGAGACCATTGAGAGATCTGTTAATGATAGGGCAGTGATTATTGATTTCTTCCTGAATTTACATGCAGCAAATGTTTAGATTTTAAACCAAGATTGGGAAAACCTAGTTTGACTTATTAGGTTCATGAACCACCACCACTCAACTTAACCAAAGTAGTCTGGTTTAGTGAAGCCAGATAAACAGGAGATATCCTGATTGTAATAAATATGATTTGCATTGGTGTTGATTATTATTCATCATTTTAGACAGACAGGGGAAGCAAATAAGAATGTGTTATTTAACCAAACATGTTAATTAACAAAAAACCACAACACTTTTTTGTGTTGAATAGTTTTTTTTTTGTTTTTTTTGCATAGTGCATAGAGGTGTAATAGAAATAGAAAAGTTTGGAGGATACTTTTAAAGATTACAAAACAACCATAGCACTTACAATCTCTGATTTAACTTATTTGTAGGTGTAAGGTTACCAATGATATTGAGAGCTGCATTTGTATGATACAGACTTTAGCTTTGGTTAATGAGCAAGTAAACAAAGTGTAGACCTTGTCCATGCTCTGCATAGAGGAGTTAAACTCTGGCACATGCATCCAATGCACACGATCTAATTTGTTACTCTTCAGTTTTAGCTGTGTGTGTCACCATGTGTCACTGATTTCTTTTCTTTTTGTCTCCTTCAATCCCCACAGCAGCCGAGCTCTGTTCATCTCGGTAGCAGGCATGAAGTTGCTGCGTTCGTCCTTCTGCACGCCGTCGCAGCAGTACGTCACGCTGTGCTTCACCACGCTCTTCTTCCACTTTGACTACCCACACTTCTCCGAGACCTTCCTAATCGACTACTACTTCATGTCCATTCTGTTCAGCAAGGTGAGAACACACACCGTGTCAGTTCTGAATTCCCCTCACAAATAACTCACAGAACTTTATTCTACTTTAGAAATGGTTTATTGTCCACAGAGAACATCAGGATGTGAATCTCTGTTTTAGTTGTGCTGCAGTGTGATTTTGATTCATCCTTTGCCTTTTCAGATGTGGGACCTGCTGTACAAGCTGCGCTTTGTGTTGACTTACATCGCCCCCTGGCAGATCACCTGGGGCTCAGCCTTTCATGCTTTTGCTCAACCCTTTGCTGTTCCTCGTATCCTTGACTTTGTCTGATTTTGTGAGAGTAAGAATAAAAAAGTTCACACCTCTACTGTCACCTGCAAACTATGTCTGTATTTTTTACAGTTTGCCACAAGTGGAGTTTGATCATTTAAAAGACTTTTCAGAACTTGCCCCTTTATGTATGATATTTCCTTAACCCTTGTTACTTCAGACTCTGCTGTGCTGTTTGTCCAGGCCATTTTCTCTGCCCTCTTTTCCACACCTCTCAATCCTGTCTTAGGCAGTGCTGTGTTTGTCACCTCATACACCAGACCAGTAAAATTCTGGGAGCGAGACTACAAGTATGTCTTCAAACAGTACAGTTCAAATTATAATGTATTTGTTTTTAGTGCTAATCCTTGTTTGTCACGTTTGCAGCACCAAGCGGGTCGATCATTCAAACACCAGACTCGCCACTCAGCTAGACCGCAACCCAGGTATCCTGCAATGTTCTCAAACTATCCAATCATCTCTATTTGACTCCTATTTATTTTTGTTTTGTTGCTATGGTGACGGTGTGTTCTTTTCCTGAAGGTGCCGATGACAACAATTTGAACTCGATTTTCTACGAGCACCTGACGCGCTCGCTGCAGCACAGCCTGTGTGGAGACCTGCTGCTCGGCCGCTGGGGAAACTACAGCACGGGCGACTGCTTCATCCTCGCGTCCGACTACCTCAACGCTCTGGTGCACATCATCGAGATCGGCAACGGCCTGGTCACCTTCCAGCTGAGGGGTCTGGAGTTCAGAGGTCAGCAGCAGTGGACGATTGGGGTGCTAAAGCTGATTGGAGCTTGTAGAAAGACCGCAGTTTTAGTTGTTGGTCGTGAGTTGGATATCTGTCAAGGGCTGTCACGCAACAGCGTTTATTTATAGAGATCAGGAGCTGGAGCTCAGCCGGTAATATATTAACGTGAAAAATGACATCTGACAGGTTCAAGCTACTCACAATAATGCTTTTGATACTAAATATTACTGTCTGTGTCGGCTCTTACAGTATATTTTTATTCTTAAAAAGATCAGTTTTATGACCATGGTTTTATTTTAAGGTTGTTTGGGACTATGGATGTTATCACTTGACAAAACAGGGCTTTATAATCAGAAATGATGAAATAACTAAGTGGTTAAAAGATCTAATTTATGCACATAATGTTTGTTCTTGTAGTTGTGTATTTAGTACATTAAAATTGCAGAAAATGATGGTATTCATGTTAATTGTAAATTTACTTCACCTGCTGTGTCACAGGTCTCTTTCCTTCTTTTGTTGATGATTCTCATGTTTCACATCCGTGCAGGTACCTACTGTCAGCAGAGAGAGGTAGAGGCAATCACAGAGGGGGTGGAGGAGGACGAGGGCTGCTGCTGCTGCGAACCAGGCCATCTGCCCCACATGTTGTCATTTAACGCTGCCTTTGGACAGCGCTGGCTGGCCTGGGAAGTAGCTGCCACCAAGTATGTACTAGAAGGCTACAGCATCAGCGACAACAACGCAGCCTCCATGTTGCAAGTATTTGACCTTCGTAAGATCCTCATCACATACTATGTCAAGGTAAGCTAGTGTGGGCTCTCACATCTTAATGCACTTCAATTTGTTACCTACTGAGGAGTCAAGGCTGTATTTTAATAGTACACCTGCTGTGGCTAAGATATGATCAGTTCCACTAAACATATAGAATGAGTTTTTAATTTTGAAGCTTTAATAGCAAGTAAAATCAGCACATGCGCTTTGATTACTGAATGATTTCTATCTCGTGTTTCTTCCAACAGAGCATCATCTACTATGTGAGTCGATCTTCTAAACTGGAAGAGTGGCTGACTAATGAGACCATTCAAGAGGCTCTACGGCCTTGTCTTGGGCCTAACTATGTAGACAGCGACCCCACCTTCAACTTAAACATAGATGAGGACTACGATCACAGAGCCTCCGGCATTACCCCCTCCTCCTTCTGCCTGGTGTACCTGGACTGGATTCAGTATTGTAACAGCAGGCGTCAAACGGTCAGACTCTCCACAACATTCACACAAGAACCTTACAGAAGCCTGCATGTTGTTGGTTTTTATCTCAGCTTTAAACTATAATTTGAACATTGGCTGAACTGTTCCACAGTGTATCCTGCCCTCAATGTCCAAAAAGGCATTTAAACAATTCAACCACATGCAGCATTATTCTGCAAATCAAAGTAGTTGGGTTCTGTATTTCTATCTGTTTTTCAAAATAAAGGCAGGAGCATCTTGTTTTGATGCATCCCATCACTTTTTCAGCCCAACAGATGGGATATTCATTTTCAAGCTTAGACATTGAGGCTTTTTTTTTCTTCATTACTTACAAAATAGAATAAAACTCACGTCACAATAAGAACCACTAAATGTACAATATTGTTTTATTTATTTTAACCCTTTTAGCCAGTGACATGTGAAAGAGATTCTCCACTTGTCAACCTCTGTTTTGGCCTGTGTATCCTGGGAAGAAGAGCCCTGGGCACGGCCTCCCACAGCATGTCTGCAAGGTCAGTCCACCCGGCCGTTCCACCATGTGTGACTGTTGTAGTACCACCCATCTGTGCTGGCAGTATGCAAGAGTCTTTGTTTATTCGTTTGACAGCTTGGAGCCGTTTCTCTATGGCCTCCACGCACTCTTCAAGGGAGATTTCCGCATCACGTCTCCCAGAGATGAGTGGGTGTTTGCAGACATGGACCTGCTGAATCGGGTCGTAGCTCCAGGAGTGCGGATGTCCCTCAAACTGCATCAGGTAATGTTTCTCACAGAGGAATGAAATCAGCTCTGAGGTTAGAATAACAAGTTTTGTTACTGAAGTAAGACGTGGCTCTGTTCTCTCAGGACCACTTTACATCTCCGGATGAGTATGAGGATCCGATGGTTCTGTATGACGCCATCACCGCCAACGAGGAGAAGATGTTGATATCACATGAGGGTGACCCAGTGTGGCGCAGCGCTATTCTGGCAAACATGCCTTCTCTGCTCGCGCTGCGCCACATCATGGATGACGGCAGCGACGAGTACAAGATCATCATGCTTAACAAGAGGTTCCTCAGCTTCAGGGTCATTAAGGTCAGTTTTTCCTGGTTGTTACTTATCGCACACTCTCATGTGACTCTTGTTGCTTGCTTGGGATTTAATCTGATTTCTTTATAATATCCTGCACATGGAGCAGCTGAGTTTATTTAACCTGTACTCCTCCCATCCACACTGCAGGTGAATAGAGAGTGTGTGCGTGGACTGTGGGCAGGGCAACAGCAGGAGCTGGTTTTCTTGCGCAATCGTAACCCAGAGCGTGGAAGCATCCAAAACGCCAAACAGGCCCTGAGGAATATGATTAACTCCTCGTGCGACCAGCCCATCGGCTACCCCATCTATGTGTCCCCCCTCACGACTTCGTACGCCGGGGGGCACAGCCAGCTCCGGTCTGTGTGGGGAGGACCGGTCAGCCCACACAACATTTACACCTGGCTCATCAGCAGCTGGGACAGGTGCACATCCTTTAACTTTATGCAATAAAGTTAAACACAGGCAGAAGGTTTTCAGGCACAATAATCTGAACTGGATTATCCGTCTGCCTGCAGGTTACAGAAGGGATGTGGTGCCGGCTGCAACAGCGGAGGAAACATCGAGGACTCAGACTGTGGTGGCGGCTCCACCTCCATCTCCACCAACCCAGCCGTTCACACCACCCAGAGTACACCAGCCTCCAGCCTTCCCCAGCCACATATCACCACTGTCCAACCCTCCATGGGTAAGACCTCAGTTGTCACGGAGATGGTTTAGTTAGCATCATGTGACCTAAGTGTTGAAATGTGGTCACTTGTAAGGGGAGGTGATAAACCCCGTGTCTGTTCCTGGATGATTTCTGCTGTTGGATGTTGATGATGTGTTGTTCCTAAGACCACAAGACTGTTTTGTTCTCTTGTTGTTTTATCTTCATGTGACAACATCATGTGGTTTATAGTCTGAAAGTTCAGCTGGACATTGTGCTCTTGTGCATTTCAGGTACTGACAACCCTGTAGGTCCAACCCAGAGCTGGCCTCACCACCCTCAACCCCTCCCATTAGCTCTGCTTAGCCAATCAGAGGGCAGGATGGAGGCAGGACTGCTCACATCCCTGCAGCGAACGTCCTCCATCCAGGGGCTCCTGGGGCAGCAGCTGTCCAGCTCCCA